>PVLA01019306.1:0-12530 GCA_004027455.1 Hydrochoerus hydrochaeris
GCAAACCTCAGAGCCTCTGAGGGGGAAAGGAGGGGGGGAGGGGAGGGGGAGGGGATGGGGAGGGGAGAGAGAGAAAGCAGAATGATACATAGATTGAGAGGGACAGAAAAGAAAAAACTAAGACACAAGAGGAAAAGATACAAAGAGACACAAGAGTAGAGAAAAGTTAACAAGGAATCACAGATACACATAAAGGGGAGACAGAGACGGGGAGAGAGCGAGAAGGAGAGAATCAGAGAGAGAGGGAGACAGACACACAGAGACAGAGAGAGATTCAGTAGGTAGCAAATATTGAGAGACTCAGAAAGTTTTAGTGGGAAAAGAAAATGGAGAGATCTGATAGAAGAGTGTGAAAAACAAACATGGAGAAAGAGAGAGGGAGAGACAGAGAGGCAAAATGAATGAAAGGTGCAGAGAAAAAAGAAATCTATTGGGGTGGTCGCACAGCGCTCAGGAGGCAGGAGGACCATTGCAAGTTCAAGACCAGCCTGGGCTACAAAGTAAAGTCAAGGCCAGCCTGACCTGCATAGTGAGACGCTGTCTCAAAAAAAAAAAAAAAAGGAAGAAAGAGCGAGGAACAAAGAAAGAGAGAGAGAGAGAGAGAGAACTCTGTCTCAGAAGAGCACCCAGCAGGGGTGAGAAGCCCTGACTTCAGGAGACCCTCCCCATTGTAAGGCCAGGCACGTGAGGAGTAACACAGGCTGGGGGCGGAGGGGAGGAGGGAGGAGCAATTACCCAGCCTGTCAGCCAACTGACAGACTGGCCTGACAGACTGACAGGGTGCTTCCCTACCCAGGAATGCGCCCTGGGGACCAGTGCGCTGTTATAATCCGGGGCCTTGCAGGAGCAGAGAAGGAGGCTTCGGCAGGAAGGTAGCCCGGGCTGAGGCGTGCACTGCTGAGCCGGGCCAGGAAGCCAGCTCCTTACCCCCTACCCAGCCGAGGCAGGTGAGCTGGGCAGAGGGCCCCACACCACAGAGGGAGAGGTGCCCCAAGTCTGGCTGAGTCTGAGGTGCAGCCTGCCTCCTTGGGGAGCTGATGACCTTAGCTCAACACTGATGAAGGCTGGGACTCTTCGTCAGTACCCTGTGATCCCCCTCTGCCCCCCAACACAAGGTGGGTAGGACAGAGAGGGAAGTGGGCTGAGCCTCCCAGAGCCCCCTCTCCATCCTGTCTCCCCCAGGTGCAGCAGCCATGGGTAGCACAGGAGACCCCTGGCTGTGGATGCTGGTCACCCTCATCACAGCCCTGGTTCTGGGGGCCACAGGTAACCAGGATCCCAGGAGCATGCACGGGACTGGGGTGGACTTGAGGGCCATGTGAGACAAGTCCCATCTGTATTTGTGGCTGTGTGATTCCACGTGGCCCTGTGACTGCCCCCCACCTCCATGTGTGCATGAGTGCGCATGTGGGATGCCTTGTCCCGGATAGAGTGACCGCGCTGTGGCAGTGGGCTGGGCCTCTGAGGCTTGTGCAGGACTTGGGGTGTGTGGCATAAGACTGGTGCAGCTTTACCACCACGTGCGTGGGTGTGCATGGCACTGGGAATGCTACCGTGTGTCTGGCTGAGTGTGGCAACTTGGCTGAGTGTATACCTGCTCGTATCTGGGCTCCCTGTGTCCTGGTCCCTGTGTTGTGGGACTGCTTGTCTCCTTGGGGAGCTGGGGGTGCTGACAACCTCTGCCTCCCAATCAAGGCCCTGGGTCTCAGCTCAGCACTGATGGAGACTAGGACTTTTGTCAGTACCCTCATGGCCCCCTTCTGTCCCCCAACACAAGGTGGGTAGGACAGGGAGGGAAGATGGTGTGACAGTGAGATTTTGGGTCCCTGTCTGTGACCACGGGACATGGTTGGTGCCAGTGTCTGTGACCCTGAGACTCTGTGCCCCGTGACTGGATGTAACTTGGTGTTTGGCTGTGTGAAGGTAGCAGTATATATGGGCTTCCAGACCTTACCTGAATGGCTGTCACCATGAACGGGTGACTGTAGGAGGGTGACCTTTTGGATGTGGGAGCCCAAGGGTCCTCTGAGCATAATCCTGTCACATGTCACAGTGCCTGCATGAAGTGCACGGGGCGGTCTCGCCTCTGTTCCCACCCAGCAACTGCGCATGGTGCTGGGACCCCGGGGGCGGGGGGTGAGGCTCCGCCAGGCCACTCCGCATGTGCCCCCGATGGTTGTGCAAAGATGTCCGTGCCTCACTTGCGCATGCCTGGCTCTGACGGCGACTGTGTGGCTGGAGTGTTTGGGAATGGAGATGATGCCAAGAACTCCCTTCTCTGGGGCTTCAGCAAGAATAGCAAAGCGTCACGAGAGGGCCGATGGCCGGGCAGGTGTGAGTCTGTAGGACTGTGCGGGCCCCAGGTACTGCTAGAAGGCTTTGGGTTCGAGAATTCAGAAAGCAGATCCGCTCCGCAGCGCAGAGCCCTTTTAATGGTCTAGCTGCCGACCTCTATCTCTGCCCTAGAGCTCTGGCTCCGCCCCCTCCTAAGCCACACCCATGAGCCAGACTCTTTTCTGATAGGCCTCCTGGGCCGCACCCCTCCCGACCACGCCCCCTCCCAGCCAGGCTCCACCCCCTTGCTGTGCGTCCTCCTAAACCCCGCCGGGCCATTCCCAGCCCCTGGCTCATCGCTGGCTCTGGGGCCTGACCCACTTCTGAGAGCAGGCCCCACCCTTAAAGCCCTGGTCTCTGCCCCCGCCGCCTCCTGAGCCCCAGCCCAACCCCCTCCTCAACTACACCCCACCAAACCCCCGGCCCTGCCCAACCCGAAACTCCTCAACCCCAAATCAGGCACCCTCAGCCCCTGTCACCCCAGACGCGAGTACAGCCTGGCTACCCTAACCCTAACCACACACCCCCGACGCCAACTGCAGCCTTCATTCCACGTCAGAGCCCAGCCCTAGCCCCATCTCAACCCCGTCTTTATTTCCACTGCATCCCAAGCATCACTTCAGCCCCAGTTCTAGAGCCAACGCTATGTCTAATCCCAGTGCCTTCCTTTCTTTCTTTTTTCTTTTTTCTCTTTCTTCCTTCCTTCCTTCCTTTCTTGCTTTCTTTCGAGACAGTGTCTCACTAAATCCCTAAACTACCCCACTGGACTCAAACTCGTGATCCTCCTGCCTCAGCCTCCCAGTGTGCTGGGATCACAAACTGCACCATCACTCCGGCTTGGACCAAGTTCCCTACAGTCCCCCACAGTCCTGGCTCCATCCCACATCCCTGGTCCCACCCCAATCCCTGGCCCTGACCCTCACCAAAGGCCCTCAGGTCCACCTTCCCACCTCGGAAGTCTAAGGCCTCACCCTGAGCGCACCCTCTCCGTCCATTTCTGCCCCCCACCCCAGAGCCTGTCCTTGCAAATGACGTGTCCTGTAACAGCCCCTCGGCCACCGAGACTTCCTCGGACAGCAACCGGATCTTTGATGGCCAGGCCGAGGCCGAGGAGGACACCAGGTCCGAGGGAAAAGGAAGCGGCAGCCGCATCGTGAGGGGCTCCAACTGCAAGAGAGACTCGCAGCCCTGGCAGGGCGCCCTGCTGCTGGCACCCAACAAGCTGTACTGCGGCGCGGTGCTGGTGAACCCGCAGTGGCTGCTCACGGCCGCCCACTGCAAGAAGCCGTGAGTGGGCGGGGCGGGGGAGGGGCTGCGTTGGGGTCCGGCCGTGCGTGGGGTTGGAGGGCGCCTGTGTCTCCGTTGGGTGGTCTGGGGGAAGGTAGGCCCGCGACTGGCTCTGCGATTGGGGGTGCGGTGAGGATGGAGGCACAGCTGGGTGGAACAGGGCGGAGCTGGGCCGGGAGATGGGTGTTGATGGTTGGGGCAGAGGTGGAGTTAGGGTTGGCTCTAGAATCTAGAATCGGCGGTGAAAATCAAGACGGAGGAGCCATGAGTGCAGGACCAGGAGGAGAGGCGGAATTGAGGGTGGACTTAGCCTAGAGTTTCCGGTGTTAGCGGCGAGCGGGGGCACCGGGGCGGTGTGGACATTGCACCTGGCTTGAGCATGGTCAGCTTGGTGCCTGGGAGGCGTTTCCAGCTGAGGTTGGGAGATGCTGTCCCACTGTGTTGGAGCTGCTACAGAACAAGTGGGTCACGCATGGGGTTGGGCGGGTGGAGCTGGGCTGGGCTGGACCCTGGGTGTGGACACAGAGACCAGGACTCATGGGAACCCCCACCGCCATCCTCAGAGTTTACAGGGTCCGTCTTGGCCACCACTCCATGTCTCCAGTCTATGAGCCCGGACTGCAGAGGCTACGGGGGGTGAAATCCATCCCCCACCCCGGCTACTCCTACCCCAACCACTCCAACGACCTCATGCTCATCAAACTGAACAGGAGAGTCCGAGTCAGCCAGGCGGTCAAGCCCATCAACATCTCCTCCCAGTGTCCGTCCGCCGGGACCCAGTGCCTGGTGTCGGGCTGGGGCACCACCAATAGCTCCCAGCGTGAGTCCGGGCCCCCACCTGTCTCTTGCCCTCTCCGAGTGTCTCTGCCCCTCACTGTGTTGCTGTTCCACAGACAACTTCCCCAAGCAGCTGCAATGCATCAGCGTCAATGTGCTGAGCCAGCAGGAGTGCAAGGACGCCTACCCGGGACAGATCGACGACTCCATGTTCTGCGCCAGCGGGGAGGAGGCCAAAGACTCCTGCCAGGTGAGCACCCAATGCTGCGCTCATTAAACACCAGGAAGCCAGCGGCAGGCGGAGCCAGGGTTCTGGAGCTCACAGAGCTCAGATCCTGGAGCAGCCGTGTCCATAGAAATATGATTCCAGCCTGCCCGTGTCATTTGAATGTTTTAACAGTCTCATTTTAAAAAGTTAAAAAAAAAAAGAAAAAACCATGGTGGCACACATCTGTAACCCTAGCTACTTGGGAGGCTGAGGCAGGAGGATCGCAAGTTCAAGGCCAGTGGGCTCAACTTAATGAGCCTTTGTCTCAAAATAAAAATTTAAAAAGGACAGGGGGATAGGTCCCTGGGTCTCCAGTCCTGAAAAAATAATACTGATAAAAGAAAATGGGTGAAATTCACACCAATACTTTTATTTAACTCAGTATCTCCCAGAACATCATTTCAAAAGGCAATTGATCTTAAATAGTTACAAAGCAGACAGTTTGTCCTCTGGGATTCTCCCAACCTGTCTCTGAGGGCCAGCGTGTATTTCACACCAGCCCAGGAGCCTGGTTGCAGGAGTTCAGTTGGCTCCGTGTCAGCATCTGCCTAGAAAGAAAGAACAAGACTGTCCTGTATGGTAGCCCAGGTTGTACACTGCATTACGATACCACATTGGAGGGGGACTATTTCACACTGTTGTCATAGTCTCGTCTATTCAGTTTGGTGATTCTCAGGCATGTGGCAGTGCTGTCTGATCCCAGCCAGGTCTGGATGATGACATTTTGCTGAATGGTGCTAGGGAAGCCTTGAGCAAGGGTTCAGTATGCCAGGCACTCAGCGAATTAAGAGAGGAACAGCTGTTGGAAGAGCAAAAGAAACCCAACTTCTGGTCAACAAACTCTCCAGAGGGTGGTCAGGATAACCAGGAAATAAAACGTGGCTTCAGGATAGCACGTAATGAAGCAGTATTCACAGGTGTGGGGGAAGTGGCAGTGAGCGGAGATGAATCACTCCAAGGAGCCAGACCCATGAAGGTAGAGGAGCCTGGAAAACACATGTGCAAAGGCCCTGAGGCAGGAAGGGGTTCTCTGATTCAAGGGGCAAAAGAAATGAACATTTCTGAGCAGTGGGATAGTGAGGAGCAAGAGGAGTTGAGGCTGAACAGATGGGTAGCAACCAACGTCCACCAAATACTTCTTCATTGCTAAAGCAGAGCGCTTCTGTGTTCTCATGGAAGCTCTCTCAAGGAAGACAGGAGTTAAAAAGGTTATTATTATTGGCATTCCTGAGGCAGGGTCACACTATACAGTTCAGGCTGGCCTTGACCTGTGGAGCAGAGCCTGGCCTCCAATTCACAATCCTCCTGCCTCAGCCTCCTGAGTACACCTGAGGTCCCAGGGGGGTACCACCACACCTGGCCAGAAATTAAAATGAAACAAACACCTGGATCCTCTGCTGCTTCAGCAGCGCTGCAGGATGTGAGGGAGTCAGGGTTCTGCTTGATCGATTGATCGATTGGTCACAGGGTGCTTTTCATCTGTAGCCTGGCACCTGCTGGCTTAGCAAGCTGAGAATCTGGGTGGCACCAGCCCCGCTCCAGCTGTGAAAAGCTCCCCCAAGCCCTCAGGCCAGCTCTCTAGCCCGGCTGCAAAATCGCAGGCTTTTAAACCGTGAAGCGTTCTGTGGTCCAGACGGGCTTCCGGCTTCTGGAGACCTAAAGGTGCCCTTTCCCAGCGAGCGGCGTGAGGCTTGGGTGTGATCACTTCCTGCCACAAGCAACAAGACTAAATAAAAGGCCGGGCAGCAGAAGCAGGGAAGGATGCCTCCCCGACACTAACTCGTTACACCCATCGGCTCTCGTTAACTCCTTTAACCAGGGTTATTAGCCTTACTTTACGGCCTAGGCTCAGGGAGGTTAGCTAATGGCCTCTCGTAAAATCTCTGTAGTAACTCAAACAAAAATAAAGGAGAAAGGCCCAGCCCTCCTACCTTTCCAGGGGCTCAGGGGACCGAGGCAGAAAGATCCGAAGGCACAGGCCAGATGCAGCAAAGCTGCAATGCAAAGCCTCTTTCTGGGAGCAGCAGCCTCTGCAGAAGCCCGGCCTCCTGCTGGGGGCAGACCTCCAGGCAGGCGGCCAGCAGTGCGCTGTTAGAGAAGGGTAATTACTGAGGACCCTGGAGCTTAGGACAAGCAACGCCTCCGGTTCCAGGGAGCAGCGCCCTGTGCCCCAGTGCCAGGGAGGGGGGGGTCTGCCAGTGGACACCTTTAGGGTCACAACTCCGTGGAGAAAGGACTCTAGGTCTGGTGGGAGGCGCCCTGAGCCGCTGTTGAACACCCCACAGCGCAGGGTGAGCCCCACAGCCCCATCATCCAGCCCCCCAGCCAGGGGTGATGTTAGCTTAGTGTGGTGGTGCAGGCCTGTGAGCCCAGCACTCTGGGAGGCAGAGGCAGGAGGAGGAGGAAGCCCAGGGAATTTAGTGACTTAACAAGACCCTGCCTCAAAACTAAAAAAAAAAAAAATTATAAAAAGGCTGGGGTGGCTTTAGCTCAGTGCAAAAGGGGTTCAACTCCTGGTACAATAAAATCAAATAATACGAAGTGCACAGGATAGGGCAGAGGGAGTTGGCAAGGACAGGGTGTTGAGGAGAAGGGAAAATCAGGCGAAGGTGGAGGGGAGAGGGAGAGACAGCACAGCAGGGCACGGGAGACCCATGGGGTGGGGAGACATGGACGGGGCAGGAGACGCGGGCTGGCCCTGACCCCAGGATGATGCTGCTGCGGGCACAAAGGGGCAGCAGGTGGAGAAGCTGGGTGGGAAGGGGCTGCGTCCGTCCTGGTCCCCCTGCCTCTGTGCAACTCGGCTCTCTGTGGCCCCTCTACCTGCAGGGAGACTCCGGGGGTCCTGTGGTCTGCAATAGCTACCTGCAGGGCCTGGTGTCCTGGGGCGACTTCCCCTGTGCCCAGCCCAACAGGCCGGGTGTCTACACCAACCTTTGCCACTTTTACAAATGGATCCAGTCCACCATCAAGAACAACTGAGTCACCCAGGACCCGAGATGCCACCACCACCACCACCACCACCGCAATGCGCACGGCTCACCTTCCCTGGACGCTGAGGTCTGTCTCAGCCCTGGCTCCTGCCGGCTCTGCCTCTGTCCCGGAGCCTGAGAACAGTCCCCAGAGTGACCAGGGTGCGATGACATCTCCAACCTCCAGCCCTCAGCAGCTTTCATGGCTTTGGCTGTGGCCCAAATTCAGTCCCGGAAATAAAACCTCTAAGAAGTGGGCTCTGGGTGTACCCTCCTGCTCCCCAGACCGACACCCCTGCCTCATGGAGCTCGGGGTCAGGTAGAGAAAGACAGAAAATAAAAAGAAAGACAGAGACAAATCCGTCCTTACCAGTCCTCACACCAGCCACGCAGACAGCATGAGCACAGGGCGTGAAGAAAAGGAGGGAGGGTGGGGGCATGAGATTTCATGTCTGGGCTCTAGGATACAGTGGGGGCACCACGGCAGCCCCCCACAAATATTCCCAACTCCCAATTTCTGGAATCTGTGACTGTATCACCCTCTTCCTCAACTTACAATGTTTGGTTCACAATTATTTTTACATTAAGATGGTGTAAAAGAAACACGCAGTCATAGAAACCATATATCTCTGGGAGGCTGAGGCAGGAGGATCACAAGTTTGATCACAAGTTTGTCCAAGGTGGACAACTTGTAACTTAGTAAGAACCTATTTCAATTTTTTTTTCTGGGAATCAAGCTCACAATCTTGTGTTTGCCAGGCAGGCACCTGTGCCACTGAGCTATATCCCTGGCCCTTGTTTCAAAATTTTAAAAAATAAATAAGGTAAAAGGGGCTGGAGGAAGAGTTCAGTGCTGTGGCCCTGGATTCAATGCTCGACTGAGAGAGTAGAAAAAGGGAAGAAAAAGGAGAAGAAAAGAGAAAAGAAAGGGAAGGGAAAGATGGGGAGAAGAAGGGGGAGGGGAAGGAAAGGGAGGGAGGAAAGGAAGAAAGCAAAGAAGGAAAGAAGGGCTGGAGGGAAGAGGTGGGGAGAGAGACCCCACTTCAAATCACGCCCTCCGGTGTCTTCCTGGGCTGGTGAACTGTGACCCAGGCAGAGGTGGCGACCCGCAGTGCCCACCCAGCCAGCAGACCACCAGGCAGGCGACATGGCCAGTGGGCCACACTGCAGAGAGCACAGACCTCAGGCAGGTGGCGCTGTCAGGAACATTGTTAGTTACATATTCAACTGGAAGTGGGGTCCACTCACTCAACTATGAGCACCTCCAGGCACCACAGTCCATTAGAACCATCTGGGGCTGAGTAACCAACAAAACAGAGCCCCCATCCCGGCCTTTCTTGGGCTTATATTTCACTGAGGGGAGAAAAGATGTCAGCTTTCTCCTTCAAGGCTTGTAATCTCCTCTTTGTGAAACGACTGCCACAATTCCAGGCCTGACATCCTCACACGCCTTTCTGACAGAGACAGAAAGCAGAGGTTCTCACAGCACGATTCTTTTTCTTTAGAAAATAAAAGTCTCCTAGAATCACTGTCCCCTAACTTACCCTTGGGTCTCATTGCCCAAGCTCCAGTTTCAAAAAAGACTAGAAAACGAGTTCCTTGCTTCTCTAACAAGAGAACGAGTTGTCTCTTTCAAAAAGGAAAAGAGTGAAATAGGCACAGTGGTCTGTACCTGCAGTCCTGGCTACTAAGGTCAGGACTTCAAGGCCAGGCTGGGTGACATACTGAGACCCCCACCTCAAAATAAAGGAAGGAAGCCAGGCCTGGTAGCAAACACCTAGAATCCCAGCACTTGGGAGGCTGAGGCAGGAAGATCCTGGAGAGTTCTAGGCCAGCCTGGGCTACATAAGAGTTCAAGGCCAGCCTAGTGCATAATGAGATTACATAGTGATACCCTGTTTCAAAATTAAAAAAAAAATTAAAATTAAAAAACCACATGCACAAATCAAAATGAAGGAAGGGAGGGAGGAGAAGGCGGAAGGCAACCGCTGTTGGGTAAACAGTAGATGTTGTGGGAGAAAACATCAGTAAAAACAACCTAACAAGAACAGCCATCAGTCTCTTTCTCCACATGTCCAGCCACTTGCGGTCTTGGAGACAGAAGGACAGGGATCTTGCTGGTCAAGAACCCAACAATCACCACCCAGTCCGCTGTGACAGGCAAAGTTGGGCCAATGCTGATCAATGCCTGCAAGCAACAGTGTAGGGCGCACAGGGGCGAATCACACTGACCTGACTCCGGGTGACAGCTGGAAGCGGTGGGTGGGGGGATATATATATAAGAGAACAGCACTCTTGCTTAAGGGGCAACTTGGGAAAGTTTGATTCCCAAAACGCTGCACTAGTTAAGCTGCTTTGGACAAATAGAAGAATCGCGTTGTCCCCAGTAATAAGCAAAGGCTTACCTCACGACCCAAGAAATCCAGGCGAGGCCAGCCTCCCACACAGCGCACTGGGACTCCAACTCCACTTCCGACTCTCCCTCTCGGTTCTTCGCATGTGGTCAGGAAGGCTTTAGTGGGTCTCGCTCTCAAGAGGAGGAGGAGGACCCGTTTCAAGAACCAACCCAGGAGAAACAATTTCCTTCATCCTCATTGGCTAGAATTGGTCACATGCCCTTTCCTAAATCAATCACAGGCTGAGGGATGAACCAAACGTGATGGGTTTGGACCAATCAGGATTTATCTTCTCAACAGAACCGCCCCTAAAACGTAGAAGGTTGATCCACGTAGAAAATTAGGACTCTTACCAAAAAAAAGGTGAACAAGACCATCTGCAGTTTCTGCCGCTGATACCTCTTCAGCAATATTTGCAATAAACTTTTTTATTGAAGGATATCGAAATAGTGAGCATATAAATGTCACAATCTTCAGTTGATTTTGGCAAAACAGAACACACCCTGGTGCCAGCTGTAAGATGGAGCAACAGAACACGACCCCAGGAAACTCAATGGATTTCCCTGTCAGGACCCTCGCCTAGGTATAGCAGCTCTCCTGAGTTCGTCATCATAAATTAGTTCTTCTTGTTTACAAACTGTATAAATTGACTTCTGTAGATTTATAGAAATATAATAAAGTTATATAAGCAAAGTCATAATGTATCGTTTTGTGTTTGGCTTCTTTTGCACAACATTACACATGTGTATCTCACCCAGATCTTTGTCTGTGGTTGTAAAAGTTTTATTCCCGTTGCTGCCGGGTTTGTATTGTGTAACCGCACTCCAGCTTATGGATCCATTTGTACCATGCACAGGCATTTGGTGGCTTCTAGGTTTTTTTAACAGCTGTAAAAGGGACGCGCTGATGATACATTTACCATGAAGCTGGGGTGGAAGAGCTCGGGAGAAGTGGACTCCACACCTACCCGAGATGCAGGTATTGTCCCAACTGCTTCTTGCTGATGGCAGGGCCTGGATGGGTTTCGCCTCAGGGTCGAGCTCCAGCGTGAGCACAAGACTGGAAGGTGCGGACTATGGGGCAGGAGGGACAGGGGAGTGTTTTGTGAACTTACTTGACTCTGGACTAGGCAGGCTGGGTGCCACTGAGATGTGGTTATTGCCCTCCCCATTGCCTGGTCCAAGCCCAGCTGTTGCTCAGGGGTATGTGACCTGAATCCATCCCCGGGTGGCGGGTGGCGGGTGGCGGGTGGCGCACCACCCAGTGTAAGCAAAAGGCTATAAGCTGAAACCAAGTGGCTGTGGTTTCCTGGGAACTGCTTCCCTGAGAGACAGGGAGCAGTGTCTGGGTCTCCCCTTCTTCTCTTTCAGAAGATGGGTCCCTGGAGGTTGCCCAGTGAGTGGCCTTGCGCTGGAAGAAGACAAACCACAGGATGAAGATGAGATTGCAAGAAGAGCAAAACACTGGCCACTCGAGATGCCCCCCTTAGTGCTCTGGGCATGCAGGGCCTTGCAACATCTGGGCCTAGATCCTGGAGTATAAACTCTGGAGTTACCCAAGCTGCTGAGGTTGGCTTGCTGTATCGTGACACACAGGCCATGGCATAGGAAATAAAGTTGCTGGAAACTGAAATCTGATCTAAGACCTTGCACATTTTCCTGGACAGCCTTGACTTTCTCTCCCCAGATGAGGATGGTCTTTTCCAACCCGAGAGCTAGTTCCAGAACTAGGAGGGGATGGAGGAGAGGTGTCTGCAGGTGGTTCACATGCAGGGTAGGGAGGACTCGGGCATTTCCTGCATGGTGATGCAAGTGGGGAGAAGAACAGGGCTGTGATGGTGCAAGAAATAAGCTTCTTGCCCTACTAGATATTAAGACATCTTGTAAAGCAAAATTAATGTTTAAAGCAAAGGGTGGGATTGGTGCAAGAACAGACAAGTGGGCCAGGGAGGCAGAGCACGGTCTCGGACACAGACTCATTGGAGGCGGATAGAACAGTGAGGGAGTTAGCGTCTGATAAGACAGCAGCCCAAATGAAGGGGGGCACCAAGGGGGCTTCAAAAACGGTGTTGGGAAAACCTGTTTACTGTGCCCACACAAACAAGTCCAGAGTCCCACCTAGCACCACAGCGAAAGGTGGCCGCAGCCACACCGGAGGGCAGTCTAGACTTAGAGACTGGAAAGGAAGAAATCCAAACAACACCGTCTGGTCTCTGAGACAGGGATGAATTCTCAAGGCTTCGAAAGCGTATGTCATAAGACAAAGTATCCATTCATTTGATTTATTAAAATTAAGAATTTTAAAGGAGGGTGAAATGGACCGTTGCACACATTTTTCAGAACGGAAGGATTTATTTGCACTGTCCACAGGGGCTGCCTCACACAGAGGGCCAGCGCTTAGAATAGTTAAGAAGTGTAGCATCTTTACATTAGAAAGAACAAGAGGGACTCCTTATAGAAACCTGGATACAGAGAGAAGGCGTGAGGGCAGGCAGAG
>PVLA01019307.1:0-12529 GCA_004027455.1 Hydrochoerus hydrochaeris
TGTTCCTAAAATCCTGGTATTTTTTTTTCTCTCTCTCTAGAATGTCCTTCAGTATTCTCTGTAGGGTTGGATTGGTGGTCACAAACTCCCCCAGTTCCTCTTTGTCATGGAAGCATCTTGTTTCTCCATTAATTTCTAGTGACAGTTTTGCAGGGTACATCAATCTGGGCTGGAGGTTATTTTCTTTCAGGGCTTGGAACACTTCATTCCAAGCTCTTCTTGAACTGATGGTCTGTGTTGAGAAGTCAGCTGTGATTCTGATGGGCTTACCTTTATAGGAAATCTGTTTCTTTTCTCTAATGGCTTTTAATATTCTGTTTTTACATTGAATTTCTGGTATCTTGATTATTATATGTCTGGGTGTAGCTCTGTTTTGGTTGTAGGTGGCTGGAGTTCTGTATGCCTTACACAACCAAATGTCATTTTCTTTTCCCATGCTTGGGAAGTTTTCCTTAATTATTTACGTGAATAGCCTTTGTAATTCGCCTGTATGTATTCCTGCTTCTTTGTCCACGTTTCTTATTCTTAAATTTTAGATTCTCTTGTCATCTTCTAGCCTTTGTATTGTTTCTGCCTGTTTCCTTGTTATTTTTAAGAGATCTTTTTCTTTCATGATTACACATTGCAAACTTGTCTTCAAGTTGTGATAGTCTATCCTTAATTTCTTTTAAGGTGTTTTCCCAGCTTTCAATGGAGTTTTTAATTTCCTGGTAGTCTCTTTGAATCTGTTTCATGTATTCTATATTTTCTTTATATTCTTTATTGAATGTTTCTCTCCTGCTTTTGTGTTCCTCCCTTCTTCCGTCTGTATCATCCTGAGAGATGTTTCCTGAAAGCATTTGTTTTATTACTCTACTCATATCCTGCTTTACCTCATTTAATATTTCAGTTTTGAGCTCATCTACAAGGTCTAGAAGATATCTCTTAATGTCCAGTGAAGCCATGTCTGATGCTGTGTGTTTGCCGCCCTCAGTCTCCCTTGTTTTTTCTCCTGGATCAGTGCTCTCAGGGTTCTGGGCTGGGGGCCTCCTCCACATGGGTTACAGTGCAGGCCCTAGCCCCATTCCCTGCTGGCCACGTTTCCTCCGAAGCATGCTGGCGAGGGAACTCTGCCCTCTCCTGCCTGCTCTTGCCACTGAGGTGTAAGCAGTGGCTGCCTATGCCAGCCCCTACCCACTGGGCAAGTCAAACTTCAGATGCCTTCACCTGGTTAGTGTGTGCTAGGCACAGGGAATCGATTTGGGATGGCTTACTGGGTCCCAGCCAGGGGTGTGGCCCAGTCCAAGCAAATCCCACAGATCTGCTCTGGGGAGAGAGCAACGAACCTGAAGTCACTGTGCTCCCAGTTCAGGTTCCTCCTGCCCGATTCCAACATGTCGCCCCTTTGGTTATGCCCTTCCTGTTGAGTGGGGGGATCTCATTCCCAGCACTGACTGTGGATTAATGAAGGTCCCTTCACTGGCTCCACTCTCCTTTGGGCTCACCAACCCCTGACTTCAGTGCTGCTGTGAGTGGCAGTGGGAATGAGTTTGGGCGGCTCTGCCTGCCAGCGTGGATTTAAGCTGGTGCAAACTTGGCGGGTCACCGTGAAAATGATGTGTCCCATAATTTTTAGCTGTTTCAGTTTTAGTCAAGTATTTGACGAGTATTTTATGTTTTAATTTCTTCCTGTGTCAAGAGGATCCATCTCTCTCTGTCTGGGTCTCTCCAGGGTGTTTTATTCTGGCATATGAGTTGTTTCTCCTGGGAGGCTTTGTATTTTGTTGCTCACTGATTGGCCATCTTGTCTTCTTGTGCCTAGATCTTGTTGCCTAGTGGCTCCACTGCTGAACTGCAACTACAGTACAGCTAAGCTGGGATTGTATTTTGCTCCATTCATAACCAATTCTCACTGGAACTTCAGTGACTAACTCAACCGAAAAGAATAGAGAAGATAAAAATACATAGCAATGAAATGCCATCAAGTACATGCAATTAGGTGGCCTCAAGCCCTGCTCCTGAAACAACAAAAGCATTGTGGGTACCTACCACACTTAAGCGGAACCTCAGCATAAACTGCTCCCATATTCTTTCACACTACACTCTGTCAACAGAACTGGAGGAGTAACCACAGATCAGTACCCCATATATTCTACTATCTACAAGGCAACTACCTTGACTACCAGAGTTGCCCTCTTTGTGGGACCTTCCCATTTTGATACAGTACCTCTGTGTCAAATCCCCTAATCATAACTGAAGAAGTAACAAGGAAATGATACTACAAAGGTCAGTTAGAATTAACACTACACAATAAGTAATATCTCAGGACACATCAAGAGAAGGCTGTTTCCTAAAATGACCTTCATTTAAAAGTAAAGATATATCAATCCCAAGAAATATGAAAATCTCAACACAGAAATAAAGAAATATGAAAAAACACAAATGATTTCTCCAAAGTCCTTAATTCTTACTGATTCCAAAAATAAGTAGATGTAATTCTAGACAAATAATTTAAAGGGTGGTGCTAAAAATGATCAGCAAATTAAAATATACAACCTCCCCCCAAAAAACACATGAATAATCAAGGAAGATAACAGGATATGAAACAGCAGTTCAATAGAGATTCTAAAAAAGAGCCAAACAGAAATCTTGGAAATGAAAAGCCCAGTAAGCTAAATTAAGTACTCACGTGAAAAACCTCACCAAAGATTAGATGAAATGGAAGACTATCAGCATGAAGGCGAGATAGCTAAACTAGCAACTCAGATAATAAAGAAAAATAAACTATGAACAGAACATATATCTCCTTGACAATACCAAACCTATGAACCATGTTTAGAAGAAAGAATTGAGACACAAAACCAATTCAGTGAAATTAAAAGCAGAAAAGTTGCCAAATCTTGGGAATGATACAGACATCTAGGTACTGGAGGCATTTAGAAGCCCAAATAACCATAAAGCAAACTCTCCATGACAAATTATGGTTATTTTGCCAAAATTTCAGAACAAGGAAAATTGGTCTTAAATATTAAAAGCTACAAGAGAGTAATACCAAGTCACTTAAAAAGGCAAACCCATCAGAATAACAGAAATTTCTTAGCTGAAACTCAAAGAGATCACGCAGTGATACATTTCAAGTCCAGAAACAAAAGTAATTGCTGGCCTTGGTTACTGTATCTAGCAAAGTTTTCTTTCAAAATCAATGGAGAAATAAAGTCTTTAATGGTACATATAAATTAAAATTTATGACAACTAAAGTAGTACTACAAAAGATATTTGAATCCTCCACCCAGATGAGGAAGCAAGATAAACACAATCAGGAAAGCACAGGAAAGTGTAAATTTCACTACAAGAGTAGATAAGCAAATGAAAAATAGGAAACAATCAAACATAATTATTTCAGTAAACCATCAAACTTCAAATAGTTCATAACCACTAAACCACTATTACAGAAGATATTCAAATTCCATACCCAGATGTAGAAACAAGATAAACACAACCACAAGTGCACCTAAGTGTTACCAGAAAAATAATCGAATAAGAAGGAAAAAACCCAAATATGATTATTTCAGTAAACCATCAAAACTCTGAGATGAAAAAAGGAAAAAAGACAAGGACATAGATTATTCATAACAACCAAGAATAACCAACATACATAAAAATGATCTGAATTCTATAAATAAAACTGATCAAATTAAAAGATAAATATGTTAGTTATGTGCCAATAAATTAAAAATTTTAAAGAAATTGATAATTTTTAGATACCTGTGGCCTATAAAAAAATGAGTCAAAATGATATAAAAATGCCTAAACAGAACAATAATAAGCAATGAAAATGAATCAGAAAAAAATAATCCCAACAAAGAAAAGTCCAGGTTAGGATTAATTCACTGCTAAATTTCCCCAAACTTGTAATGAACCAATACTAATCTTCCTCAAAGCATTCTATAATTTAGAAAGGGAAGAAACACTTCCAAACTCACTCCATGAAGCAGGTATTAATCAGTAACCGAAGCCTGATAGTCAAAACAACAATAGAAACCCAGGTATACACTAATACCTTAATGAACACAGATGTAAAAATTCTCAACAAAATGCTTACATGGCAAATTCAATATCACATTAGAAAGAACATATATCATGATTGAAGTGGTTTTATGCCCAGGATCAAGGTTGGTTCTGAAAGGATTTTGCCCTAAAATAAGTTACAGGACATTAGGGCAGTGGAGGCGAGATCAAGGATGTTTACCTTGAGGCCACTCCCTCCTTCCCACATGACAACTTCCTTTTTCCTTTCCCGTGGCGCCAGAGAGGTCCCAATCAGACTCTTGCGTGTCATCAGATGCCTGCCCTATGCGCTACCCCTGATCAGAGTTTATGTATATATTCCATGCCCCATGGTCCAGTCAGAGAAAACCAGGCTGGCTATAGTCTTGGAGTTCTCTCCAGTCCTCGGAATAAAGGCTACCTTTTTACTTATATTTTCTCTCTTATTGTTATGAAAACCTAATAGGTTCAACATACGCAAATCAATAAAAATAATACATCCCACAAAACTCAAGGACAAAAATCAAATAATCATCTCAATATTCACAGATAAAGCTTTTGATAAAATTCAATATCCTGTCACGATAAAAACCCTAAACCAATTAGTTATAAAATGATCATACATCAACATAATAAAGGATACATACAATAAAGCCACAGTCCTTATACCAAATGGGAGAAAAACTGGAAGCATTTCCAGAATAAGGTGGGTGGGGGGTTGTTACATGCTTTCACCACTCTTATTCAATATAGTGCTAGAAATTTTAGCTGTGGCAGTCATCACGCAAGAGAAAGAAATAAAAGGGATATGAGTAAGGAAGGAAAAAGTCAAATTACTGCTGTTTGTAGATTATATGATCCGATACTTAGAAAGCCCTAAAAAGTTTCCCAAGTCTCTTAAGACAAATAAAAAAATCCAACAAGTTAAAAGGATACAAAATCAACATATAGAAATTAGTTTTTCTATACACTGATAATGAACTTGCTGAAAAACAAATCAGGAAAATAATCACAATAGGTGAAATAAAATACCTAGGAATAAACCTAACCAAGGAAATGAAAGAGTTCTACACTGAGAAAAAAATAGAAGATGCTAGAAAATAGATCTCCCTTTTCCATGAATTAGGAGAATACTGCTCAAATAGCCACATTACCAAAAATAACCTACAGAATGCAATTCGAATCAAAATACCAATGATGTTCTTCATAGAATTAGAAAATATGTACCCAAAATTTATATGGAAGCACAAAGACCCCAAATATTCAAGGCAATCCTGAGCAAAAAGAAAGCTGCTGGTGGTATCACACCACCTTATGACAAAATAACCTACACAGAGCCACTGTAAAAAAAAAAAAAAAAAAAAAAAAAAAGGACTGTATTGGCCTAAAAACAGACTTATAGACCAATGGAATAAAACAGAGGACCTATGCATCTCCACCCACCATCTGATTCTCAAAGGAGCTATTCCTCTGCTGGAGAAAAGACAGTCTTTCAACAAACGCTGCTTGGAAAACTGGACATCAACATATAGGTGACTGAAACCTGATCTCTATTTCCTCCCCTATACAAAAAAATAATCGCCAAGTGGATTCATGTCTATCATGTAAGACCTGCAACTATGAAACTACTGAAGGAAAGCACTGAGAAGACACTTCAAGATACTGGAATAGTTAATGATTTCCAGTACAGGAGTCCAACATCTCAGGAAATAATAGAACTGACAAAAGAAATTACATCAACTAAAAAGTTGTGAAATGAAACAATCAACAGAACAAACAACAGCCTAAAGATGGAACAAAATCTCTGCCCGCCACTCTGATAGAGGACTAATATTCAGAATATACACACAAATCAAAAACTTAGCACTTAAAAAAACAAGCAATCCAATCAACAAGTGGCCAGATGAGCTGAATAGATTTTCTCAAAGGTACATATGGACAATATATATATGAAAAAGTCTGCTATATCTTTAGCCATTAGGGAAATGCAAGTCAAAAATCACACTGACATTTCATCTTTCCCCAATAAGCATAGCTATTATTAAGGACACAAAAAAAATAACATATGCTGGTGACAGTGTCGGGAAAACAGATACCTTACATACTGTTGATGGGAATGGAAATTAGTGCAGTCAGTATGGGAATCATTAAAAAATCCTCAAAAATTTCAAAATAGAATGACAGAGATACCTATCTACCTATGAGATTATCATGCAATAGTCAAGTTATGGATCCAGCCTATGTGCTCATCAATGGATGAAAACAAAGAAAATGTGGCATATATATGCAATGGAGTATTATTCAACCATAAAGAACACATCATTCTCAGAAAAACAGATGGAACTGGAGATGATCACAGCAAGAGAAAGAAATCAGTCTCACACACAAGCAGTATGTTTTCTATCATTTGTAGAATGTAAGGGGAAAAAAACTAAAGAAGAAGGAGGCTTACTAGGAAGAGATAGATTAGTAGAGAGTCCTAAGGAAAGACTAATATCAAAGTATGTTATTTATGTGTATGAAGACATCATAATGAAACCCATTAATTTGTACAATTAACATATGCTAGTATGAAGAGAACACAATGTTTAAAGGAAAAAGTCTCTCAAGATGAAAAGTCCAGGGTAGTGCCCTACCTACCACAGCATGGACGAATTATCTAGATGGCCTCTGAAGTCACCTAGAGATACATAGCAAGAGGTAAGCTGGAGTAGGTGAACATGAGCTAGGATTGAATCTGGGGAAGGAGGTGAGCAAGGAGGTGAGATGTCTCTAAAGTAAGATGTACCTTCAGGGGAAAGCCAGACTATTGTTTAGGCTACAAATAGGGAAGGAAAGAAATGAGAAGAGGTTGGTAATATAGGAGTAGCTGATCAGAGAGGGGGTGGGGTGTCCCAGAGGACCTGGGAGAAGAGTCTGAGGGGGGAGCACAGAGAAGCTAAGAGAATGGGAGTCACAGTGGACAGAGGATAAAAACAGAAGGCTGAGCACTGCGCCAGGAAGGACAAAAGTATGGAAAAGAATATTCTGTCTTCGTGTTTTGGCCTTAATGTCACTCACTTGTTTGAGAAAGGCATTACCTAAACACTCCATTCAAGTAGGCTCCCCTGGACAGTCTGTGCAATACCTGTTTTCCTTGATAGCACTTCTCAGAATCAACTCACATGTAACACACTTTTGTGCCTCTGCTCGTTTAGTGGCTGCCTTTCTCCATAAGATTATAAACCCAATATAGTTAAGAATTATGAAGCAAGACACAATCTTATATGTCTTGGCATTAGGACTCAAATTAATAATTCAGAATAATTTCCTAATCTCAAGATCTTTTATAGAAATAAGGTTATGTTTACAAATGGGATAAAGACCTGCTACCTTTGGAGGTGGAGCATGTGGATTATTCTGCCTACTACAGTCTGTCCTCAAGACTCCAAATATTCATATCTATCCTGTGTGCAAAATAATGCAGCTTATTTCAACACTCTGAAAAGTCAATCCACTATCATATCAAGGAGAAGTGCCAAATCTCATCATTGAAACACCTAAATCAGATATGGAAGGAGATTCTGATTCTGATCTATCCCCTGGCAAATTCCTCTCCATTTGGTGATCTGTAAAAGCTGGAAAGTAAATTTTCTTCTCCCAAAGCACAGTGCTGCCACAGTCATAATGTAACAGTTCATTCCAACAAACAAACACAGACCATCAAAGGAAGTAAGGCATCACCCACAATAAGTAATTTCAGAATCCAACAGAGAAAGTTTCAAGGCCTGGGAATAGCACTGTGGGCTTATGCTTTTAATCCTTGGAGTCACTTTTATTTTTCTAAAAACTCAGTACATATTTGTACCTGATTAAGTTATTTAAAATCTGTATTTTGACTTTAGAATTCTGGAAATTCAACCACTTTTTAATGTTTCATCTTGTCTCCATCCTTTTCATTTCAAACTGGCAGTGTTTCTGCTGATGTAACATTCTCAATAGACTGGTGAGTATTAGTGCTATTAAATGAGATGGTCCTTCCACATATTTTTCCTAGATAATGCTGTTTCTCTTCCAGGTTTTTCCTGAGGTGAATGAGTGGATCCATTGATCTTATGTGCCTAATCTGTTCAGCACTAGTCAGGAGCTGGATATTTTTTTTCTCTAGACCACACTCTCTTATTAGCAAAATCCTTATTTTAATGTCTTGCAAAATAGACAAGCTGAAAATTTACCAAATCAAGTTATGATATATTTTTGCTTTATTTTTCCATTTGACTTACTGCATGTCTTTACTATAAGCAGCAAGATGAAACCAGGACACATCTTCCAACACTTTGCTTATAACTCTCCTTTGCTAAATACTCAACTCTCTCTCTTCTACATGTTTCACATAAAACCGTGGGAATTGATTCGGCTTAGTTGTACAACATTATATAATAAAAGATGCTTTTTCCTCCAGTTTTGAATTACATAGGCTCAATTCTTTGTCAACCCTGACCAGAACCACCTATAATATCAATATTTCTAATAACATTTTGTGTAAATCAATCTAGGCTTTCTCTATCACATCTTAAAACTTTTCTAAAGGCAATTCCACGTTTGTATTTTTTACACATATTTGTTACAGCAGCATTCCATTCCTGCTTTAAACATATGAGTTAATATCCAATGGCTGCTTGTAACAAATCCAGTACATAGAATGACAAACATTTACTTTGTTATGGTGGAAACTAGCAAATCTGACATCAGCAATAAACAGAAACCAAGGTTGTCACAGTTTGGAAATGATGTTCCCCAAGGCTCATGTATTGGGGCTTGTTAACCAATGTAGCAATGTTCACAGGTGTGGATTTTTGGAGACGCATGAATGATGAGGGCTCTAACTTCATCAGTGGGTTAATCCACTGATAGATTCATAATATGATGGCATTACTGGGAGTCGATGAAAACTGTGAAGGTGGGATCTGGTTGAAGGCAACAGGTCATAGGCACAAGATGTTAGGACTCTTATCTTCTCCCTGGTCCTTTCTCTGGTTTATGTTCTTTCTCTCTTTCCTCTTTCCTCCCTTTTCCTCCCTCCTTACCTTCCCTCCATCTGCCATGAGGTGAGCTGCTTTGGGGTAACACATTAATCCCTGCCACGATGTTCAATTTAACCATGGGTTCAGAAGCAGTGAAGAATCCAAGAGATCATGCCTAAAACCTCTGAAACCATGAGCCAAATTAAAGCATTCCTCCTTTAAATTGTTTTTCACAACTATTCAGTCACAGTGATGGAAAGATAACTAACACCAAAATGTAAACTGGGCTATATTCATTCCAGAGGCAATAGAGAAATATATTTTCTTTGCCCTTTACAGGTTTTTTGTTTTTTTAAGACAAGGTCTTGCTATGTAGTTCAGGCTGAACTCACAGCAATCCTCCTGCCTAAGCCTTCTGAGTGTTGGCATTACAGGCATGCGCCATCATACCTGGCTCCCTGACAGGTTCTTGTGACTGTTATTTCCCAGCTTCCAGTCACACTACTCCACTCCAGTCTTTGTCTCTCTCTACACCTTGTCTTGTCTTCTGTACATGTTGACACATTTATCTATCATATAGAGGTATTTGTGATGACATTTAGAACTCACCTAGATAGTGCAGGATAATCTCAAGTAGTTTACCTTAATTATATCCATAAAGATACCTGTGGTAATATTTACAGGCTCCACATATTAGGACCATAGATCTTTGGGGAAGAGAGCATTATTCTGCCTATCAAAATCACAGGTCAGAGAACTGTATCTACAAAGCTATCGTACCTATAAGTACTGTTGATATGGCTTTATCAAAGTGACCATATTACCTTAAAATTGCAATAAAATATTGCAAAATTACTTTCCTAAAGCTATTATGTTAAGAATTCATTCTGATTTTTCCATTTACAAATCATTGTAGTTAATTCTGCAAATACTATTTTCAAAAAAGGTTGATAGCATACTATGTAGAGTAAGCACTAGTAAATTATTAAGTGTAAATAGCTGTAAAGATTTAGAAAATGCTTCTGCAGAAAGTGAAGAGATTTTAGGGTCAGATATGGCTTCATCAAACTACTCTTTGAGAAAATACTCTTTTCCCTTAGGCATGAGCATAAATAAATGGGTGAAAGCTCTTTTTCAGAACTTGGTTATGCTGTTTATCTTTTTACTCCCAGGTTAAGGAAGGGCAAGGCAATCAAATTCCAGAAGGGAGAAAACTAGCTGAGATGGTTTTGGCATAGCAGATGGGCAGCCAAGTCCTTGCAATATGATCATTTACCCAGGGAAAAGGCTTCACAGCCAAAAATTTGGCTCCCCACATTTGCACTGTTCACTACTGGAAAGAGGGAAGGTTAGAGAGGCAGTGATAAGGCCCAACAAATTACACCTTTTCTCTAACAATCCCACTAATGCAGTTAGAGGTTCTCAATGTCCAAATGAAACTTGTTAGTAGTTTTGACTACTTTTGTAGAATTAACCCAGAGATCACAGGTCTAACTGTAATCTTAGGAAGGAAATCATGTTTTTCCACTTAAATCTAAAAAGCAAACCAGAGTTACAACAGAGAATGATCATTAATATTTAAGAGTGAAAAGAATAATTAATGCCAACTAAATAACTGTATTTAAGAATATTACTCTAAAAAGTTTATGACTACAAATTTTGAAGTCATATTTTAATAACAGTAAATAGAAATAAGCAACAAAGCAGCCTAATCTGTTTTGCTATACACATATTTAAAAGGCCAAGTTACCTAGCCTGTGAATTTCCCAAAGAGCACCCTATTTCTTTTCTAGATGTCTATTTTTTCCTCAAAAGTATTCATTTCCCAATCTAAACGAAAGTAACAACAAATGTTAAGTACCTAAAGACATAAATGTCCAATCCTACACAAACTTCCAAATCCACAGTTATAAACATTATTATCAACAATTGTGAATGGCTTTTTCTTTAAAATTTTATTTAAAGAGGGGGGAAGCAAAACAGAAAAAAGGGTAGAAACAATACAGAATTTCAAAAAAAATAAACAGTAAGAAATCACTATTTGATACATTACATATTGTCTTCTTGGATATAGTTGTTCAAGTTACAAAATTAAAGCATACAAAGTGGACATTCAAACGGTGAGGCTGCAAACAGTTCTGTTCAATGATCCAACAAAAGCTTAGTAACATGGTTATAAAACCTACACACTTAAGTATACATACACTTATCTCTTTTAGAGCACTTTCTTTTCCTCCTCTTGCTTTTTTTTAAAATTTTTTTTATTTAAAGAAAAAATTTTGAAACAGAAAGAGGGTAGAAAAAATACAAAATCTCAAAAACAAAACAAACAAAATAAAAAAAAATAGTAACCAGTAAAAAAATCACTAGTTGATAATTACATACTTTCCTCTTAGATGCAGTTGTTCAAGCCAAAAAAGTAAAGTCCACAAAGTGGACATCCAAACAGTGAGACTGCAGTCAGACTAAAACTTTAGCAACATGGTTATTAATTCCAAACACTCAAACATACATGCAGTTATATCTTTTAGAATACTCTCTTTTCCAAGAACTATAATCCATTCTCATAAACTACTTAGAAGTTCTACGCATGTATAAGTCTCTACACATATACCTAGCCTTTCTGTATTAGAGGGAGAAATAAATCAAAACAAGTCAGCAATACAAATTCCTAGAGAAACACGAAATGAAAAGAGCATACAAAAACACAACACTAGGTGATCTACGGTAGTCACTATGATGTCTCTAGTTATTTTCAATAAAATTGTTTATATGGTCAAATATAATATAAACATAGCATTGCTTTACATTATTAATAAAATCTAAACAATGGAGACATTATAGGACTTCAAAGGCAGTTAACAATCAAACCAGAGTGGGTATCCTATTGAATCCTGTCATCTTCAGAGTAGTTGCCCCTACTCTCAGACTCAACACTCTCAAGCATACCAGATTCAAATAAAATTAGTCAAGATAAAACATTGATATAACCAATCTTCTCTATCTTATCTCTGTCATGCTATCTTTCTGTTGTTATTTGTTTACTTTTCTCCTTCATTCCACTGTCTGCCCCTTTCTTTGAGGCCTTTCTACCATTATTCCTGGGACCCTGGTGATTTTCTTCTCTCTCTCTAGAATGTCCTTCAGTATTCTTTGCAGGGTTGGATTGGTGGTCACAAACTCCCCCAGTTCCTCTTTGTTGTGGAAATATCTTGTCTCTCCATTAATTTTGAGAGACAGTTTTGCAGGGTACATCATTCTGAGTTGGAGGTTATTTTCTTTCAGGGCTTGGAATATTTTGCTCCAAGCTCTTCTTGATTTGATGGTTTGCATTGAGAAGTCTGCTGTGATTTTGATGAGTTTTCCTTTATAGGTAATCTGTTTCTTTTCTCTGACCGCTTTTAATATTCTGTTCTTGTGATGGATTTCTGGGATCCTGATTATTATATGTCTGGGTGTAGATCTGTTTGGGTTGTAGCTGGCTGGAGTTCTATATGCCT
>PVLA01019308.1:0-12530 GCA_004027455.1 Hydrochoerus hydrochaeris
GGTAGTCACTATGATGTCTCTTGTTATTTTCAATAAAATTGTCTATATCATCAAATATAATATAAACTTAGCATTGCTTTACACTATTAATAAAATCTAAACATTGGAGACATTATAGGACTTCAAAGGCAGTTAACAATCAAACCAGAATGGGTATCCTATTGAATCCTGTCATCTTCAGAGTAGTTGCCCCTACTGTCAGACTCGACACTCTCAAGCATACCAGATTCAAATAAAATCAGTCAAGATAAAACAGTGATATAACCAATTTTCTCTGTCTTATATCTGCCACGCTATTTTTCTGTTGTTATTTGTTTACTTTTCTCCTTCATTCCACTGTCTGCTCCTTTCTTTGAGGCCTTTCTGCCATTATGCCTGGAACCCTGGTGATTTTCTTCTCTCTCTCTAGAATGTCCTTCAGTATTCTTTGTAAGGTTGGATTGGTGGTCACAAACTCCCCCAGTTCCTCTTTGTCATGGAAATATCTTGTCTCTCCATTAATTTTGAGAGACAGTTTTGCAGGGTACATCATTCTGGGTTGGAGGTTATTGTTTTTCAGGGCTTGGAATATTTCACTCCAAGCTCTTCGTGATTTGATGGTTGCATTGAGAAGTCCGCTGTGATTTTGATGAGTTTTCCTTTATAGGTAATCTGTTTCTTTTCTCTGACTGTTTTTAATATTCTGTTCTTGTGATGGATTTCTGGGATCCTGACTATTATATGTCTGGGTGTAGATCTGTTTTGGTTGTAGCTGGCTGGAGTTCTATATGCCTCATTTATCTGAACTTCACTTCCGTTACCTATGTTTGGGAAGTTTTCCTTAATTATTTCTCTGAATAGACGTTTTATTTCATTTGTATTTGTTGCTGCATCTTCATTCACATATTTTATTCTTAGGTTATAAATCCTCTTGTCATCTTCTAGCCTTTGCATCACTGCTTCCTGGTTCCTTGTAATTTTTAAGAGATCCTTCCTTTCACAATCATACTTTGCAAACCTATTTTCAAGTTTTGAAAGTTTGTCTTTAGTTTCTGTTAAAAGGTTTTGCCAGGTTTCAATAGAGTTTTTAATTTCCTGATATTCTCTTTGGATCTGTTTCATATATTCTAGATTTTGTTTATATTCTTCATCAAAGGCTTCTCTCCTTTCTCTGGGTTCCTCTATTCTTTCATTTGTGCCTACTTGAGGATTACCCGGAACTTCTTTTATTAATCTTCTTATATCTTGCTTCACCTGAGTTAGAATTTCAGATTTAAATTTGACGATGAGGTCACGGATGTATTTCTTTATCTCCAATGAGGCTGTCTCTGACATTACAGGTTTACTGCTCTCAAACTCCTCTGCCTTTACCTCTGTTGGACTCACTTTCCCTGGTTCTGCAGTTGGGGACCTTTTGCTCTTTCTCTGTCTTGTCATGTTTTCAGTCCCCTTCAGACAGGTGGGTGGTGGAGGTCTCTGGGCCTTTCCTATTGCTTACAATTTTTTTCTGCAGCACACTTGCTAGGGAAGTACCGCCCCCCACCCAGTCTGCTGTGGATCTGCCAGTTGCACGCTGAGAGCTGGCTCCTCCCCTTATGCCAGTCAACCAGTTTATGCTTCAACAAGTTTGTGTGTTCCCTGGGGATGCCACTGGCCCAGAAAAGCCTCATCCCTGGCTATTGGGTTTCATCCAGGGGTCTGGCCCTGCCCGAGCAGATCCCACCAATCTACTTTGGACTAGGAGTCATCAGCGGGTTTTGATTCAAACCGGCCCTGCCCAACTCCAAAATGTCGCCCAGCCAGTCCTGGTTTGGAGATTCCAGTTCCCATCACTCACCAAAGTTCGTTCAGCTCCACTGGCTGTTTCCACTCCCTGCCACAGCGCCTCCTCCAGCCGAGGGTCTGGAGCTCACCAATCCCCGCTCTCAGCAGGGCCACAATCTCAGCTCAATCGTGAGTCACCTGACTTTAAAATGTGCCAGTACAGCAATCACGGCTCGCCCAGCTCCAGCCCTCTGTCCATGCCTCCTTTTCTTCTTTCTTTCTTCTTTTTCTTTTTCCTCAGTTTCTTCCTGCATCGTGAGAATTCCTCTCCTTTTGTCTGGCTTTCTCCATGTTGCCAGATTCCAGCGTCTGAATTGTTTTTATTTTTTTTCCTCAGAGAGGCTCTTATCATGCCACCACTCAGTTGGCCATCTTGCAATCTCCATGGTTCAATTTTTTAAAAAGAATCCTATTTATAATCCTTAGAAAAACCTTTCCTGTGCTAGTATTCTCCTCCACAATTATCTTCTACCCCAAATCACTTGAAGCATCCATTCTCAACTCTACCTCTCAACTCTTTTTCTTTTAGAGTTCTTGTTAGTATTTTGTTTTTTAAAGTCCTTAATTTTTTTTACCCAAGTATCTTTATAAATCAAATTAATTTCCTTTTCTTCCTCTAGTTCCTCCTCTTCTCCTGCTCTTTCTTCCCCCTTCACCAAGTAGGAGAGATTGTAAATTTCATTAGACAGCATTTTGTGAGGAGAAGGAAAACCCATTACACTTATAGGTTAACTTTTTAACCACATCTCTTAAGAAAATATGAATAATCAAAAAGAAAATATAAATTAACTTAAATTCTACTCCTGTAAATACATCAATATGCTTTTAGACTTTTTCCTATGGTTTGTAACATGCACAAATACAATCTGCCCTAAATAATTTTATAACATATACTTGTCACTGTTTTGTAGTCCCCTTTAAGTGAGTTAACTGTGTTGTAAATGTGTTTCTCTTTCCTGCTTTATGCAGACAACATTATATTGAAAGCTAGATGATCTTCCATTGCTGAATATACTGGTACATAAAGGAACTTTGTATCCTACTATAAAAATTACTGTTTCTCCTGCTGTACAATCGTAAGTGCTACTGTTGTCAACATGCTTGTATGAAATCCTTCATTCTCTCAATTAGTTTTCATAGGAATTATTGTTAGGTGTGAAAAATTTTTTTAATCAAAGTGTGTGTATTGTATTGGTCTCTTAGGGTTGATGAAACTACAAACTACAAACTGAGTAGAAATGTACTGCTTCACAATTCTGGAGGCAGCAATGTATTGGAAATCCAGGTGTCCAAAGGGGCCTGCTCCAGCTCCCCAGTCTGTACCTTCACCTGCTCGTGGCCTCCTCCCTGTGTGCACATCTGTGTTTAGATCTCCACATTATGAAGCATGCCAGTGATGCTGCATTAGGAACTCACAATACTCCAGTATTAACTTATCTTAACCTAACTATACTACAAAGACCATGTTTCCAAATAAAATCACATTCTGAGGTGCTCCTAGTTCAACATGTCAATTTCAAGGAGACACTTTGATTGAGCCAATAACACATATCAGTAACACTCTAAGATGTGGTCCCTAATGTTCAGACTGTATCTTCAAGAGATGTGAGTGAGGTAGCGTTGACAAGGCATAATGTACCTGACTATACTTGGGGAAAGTTCAGAGGAAAGAAATAGCTGTGGGCATTTTCTAAATACTAGCTATAGATAGCTAAGCAGAATATAGGAAAAGCTGCTGGGAAGGAGGAATTGGGTAGGTGATGAGTTAAGCTTTAGACATGCAGTGTCTGAGACACGGTGGGACAAGCAAGTGCAAATGTCTGACCAGTAGCTTTACATATATAGGTGTGGAATTTAGGAAAAACACAAATTTATGAGTCATCACACTGGAGTGGAAGTGAAAAATCATGGAGATGTATGAAATCACCTGCTAAGAGCATCCAGCTACAAGAGATATGAAGTAGACTTAGGACAGAAGCCTAAGAACCCAAATACTTAAAGAGTGGTGGTAGGGTGAGAAGCTCACAAATACCACATAACTAAAACCAGGCTTCATGAGGATAACACTGGGAACAACAGTAGTGGGTACCTGGAATTGGAAAGACAGACAGACACATTCCATCTCTCAGCTGAAGAGAAAGATTACCAACAGCTCAAAGCATGCTGTGTGTCCACTCCTGACTTGATGCACCTCTGTCTTTTCCTATGATAATCATTGCTCTGATTTTTTTTTTTTTTTTTTTTTGGTACCGGGGATTGAACTCACAACTTTGTGGTTGCCAGGCAGGCACTTAAGCCACTGAGCTAAATCCCCGGCCCTGAATTTCTTATTTATTAATCATAGTCCTGCTCTTTTCTTTACAGTTTATCATGTACACATATCTCTAAATAATAAATTGTTCATATTTGTCTATTTTTGCATGTTAGATAAATGGAAACATGATTAAAAGTTCTTCGATCTGGCTTTTTTTCTCAAAATAAGATGTTTGGGGAAGATTTACTCATTTGAACATGTGTTGCTATAGATGTTTTATTTTTAGTGCTAAGTGGTATTCTATTTTAGACAAAAACACCAAAGTTTTTCATCAGTATTACTCATTATATTACTATATTATTTATTATATTATCCATGAGTATTAAAGACCATTTCCAGTGTTTTACAAATAATGTTCTTATGAACTTGTTCATCCATTTCTCCTAATTCATATGTCCAAGCCTGTCTTTCTGAAACATATCCCATAGAGCAGAATTGCTGGATTTCCTGCCTTTAGGCTTGTTTTACATGAGAGATAGATAAACACACACAAAAATGAATTTATACCTCGCATTATATTCAAACTTCAAAGTCACATAGATCAGACATTTAAGTTTGAAAAGTAAACCTTAAAATTTTATAAGAAAATATAGAGTATCTTTATGACTTTAGGTTAAGAGAGGATTTTCTATGACACAAAAAGAATCCCTAAAAAGATAATAAATTAAACATCATCAGAATTAAGAATTTCTGTTCCACATACAAGATAAAATACATGAAAAGTTATTGCTTGGAAAACATACTCATGACACCTATACTGTACAAAATAGAATTCCTAGTCTATAAATAAGTCCTACATGCTAATATGAAATACAGAAAAACACTTCGACTGAAACCGGGCGAAAGTTCACCTCACATAAGAGGAAATTGAAATCCCTAAAAAATATAGAGAAAAAGATTAAGTACCATCAGTAATCAGGTAAGAGGAAATTAAAACCACTATGAGAAACCAATTCAACCTACCAGGCTGACACCAAGATAAAAATAAGGCAAAAGTTTTGAGAAGAATATGGAGCAGTGAAAACCATATGTTCCTGGTAGGGCTGTTATTTGCTACAGAAGCTGGAAAGCATTTTGATATCATCCAATGTGTCCTCCAAAACTCATGTTGAAATTTAATTGCTGTCATGACAGAACACCTTTAAGAGATAAGGATTCATTAAAATCATTATCTCTGAAGTCCAAAGGCCCTTACAGGATGTTGGCACCATGCTCTTGGATCTTCCAGTCTCCAGAACTGTGAACCAAATAAACGTCTATGGTTTATACATTACCTCATCTGTGGTGTTTTGTCATAGCAGCAGGAAGCAGACATTGACACCCAGTAAAGTCAAACAAGCATGTATCATTTGCTAAGCAATTTACCCCTAAATTTAAACTTAAAAAATTTTTTTTTGCTCTTGTGAAGTGCTGGATACTTAAGAAACCTCATTTCCCAGCACCCTTTAATAGTTCCTAGGATGGGCTGGGGATTTAGCTCAGTGACTTAAGCGCCTGCCTGGCAAGTGCGAGGTCCTGAGTTCAATTCCCGGTACCAAAAAAAAAAATGTTCCTAGGATGACAAATACATTGGCAAAATGGAAATTTCTGTTAATATTAAAGATTAGAAAACTGGGATTTATTTGTGTCATGGGATTTTATACAGCAGTGAAAATTAATACACTATGACCACTCACGAGTAATAGTTGAAATGGGAAGAGAAAACCAAGAAGTCACAGGAAGTCGCATGTGACCTAATTTAATTGATACAATAAGAAAAACAAACAAAAGTGAATTAAACGTTATTGAAAGCTACTGACATGTATGGTGAGCTCCAAAGAAAACAAGCACAGCATGAATGCCAGCTTCAGGATAACTACTACCTCTGGGTGGAGATGTGATTACAAACTGTGCTAAGTCTTTGAAGGGAAAGAGCAGACTTCTTTGGAGTTCATAATTAAGGAGCTGACCCAGGAGGCAGGGTGACAAAAGCCTCCTTGAGGAAAGGGCACTTCCGCTGATGTCTAAGGAGCCAGAGAATTTCATTAGAGCTACGCTTCTCCAGACTTAATGAGTGTCACCACCAACTGCTCTGGACACAGTGATATTTTCAGTCATCGAACTGTGTTTCATTTTAAAGCTGAACCTTATGCAAATAAATATAAAGAATTGACCATTGAAGTTTCTGTCCTCCCTAGAGGAGAAAAACATATCATACAAATAAAATTTCAAAGATTGCAGTTTTTAATGTAAGCCAGACTTGAGAAAAATTATCATAAATGCAAAACTAGGGATGATTAACAAAAATGTGCAAATATCCAATCCTTTACTTGAGGGATGAAAGAAAGATTTTGAATAGAAATCCAAGTGTCGGGAATGAATTAAGCTGATGATCGACAAGATGACACTTTTTTGGTGTTTGCCACTCAACAGTTTTTAGTTGCAACTAAACCAACTTTAAAATATACATGTGATAAATGAAGTAAAACTGTAGCACAGTTTGAATAAAAGCGAATCTTCATGAAAGCACACACATACTTTTACAGGAATGAAAAGAGAATAAACTTCATAAACAAAATTATGAGAAATGAGAGGCTGATGTTTTTGGCTAAAAGAACATAAATAGGAGTTTGCATTTGGATTACAACTAGGGCATCAAAAAAGGGAGATTTGAGTCAGCCGTGGTGGCGCATGCTTGTAATCCCAGCAGTTGGGAGGCTGAGCCAGGAGGATTAGTGCAAGTTTGAGACCAGCCTGAGTTACACAGTGAGTTCAAGGCCAGACTGAACTGCATAGTGAGACCCTGTCTCAAAAAGAAAAAAAATCGAGATTTATAGAAAATTAATATAATAGATTTTTTTTGAGGAGGGTCTCATCATATAGTTCAAGTTGGCCTTGAACTCACTATGTAGCCAGGCTGACCTTAAACTTGTGCAGACCCTCCTGCTTTAGCCTCCCAAATCCTGGGATTACAGGCATGTGCCACCACACCTGGCCCTAAAATATTTGTTTTTTTAATGAGGTGAAAAATTCATCACTTTAACCATTTTAAAGTATGAAAATCAATGAGTTTTACTTCATGCACAATGTTGTGTGACCATTACCATTAACTGATTTCGGAACATTTTGTCACTTCCCCCCAAAATTCATACCCTTAAGCCTCACTGCTGCTTCCCCACCACCTATTTTTTTTGTAACTATAGATTTGCCTGTTCTAGACATTTCATAGCAATGGAATCATGCATTCTGAGGTTTATTTGTGTCGCTTCTTTCACTTGGCATATTGTTACCAACTTCATCCATGTCATAGAAAGTATTGATACTTCATCACTTTTATGGCTGAACAACATTGCACCGTATGAATCTACCCCTCTTTGTTCATCCACACTCTTCCACTCATGAGTATTTGGCTTGTTTCCACCTTATGCCTGTTATGAATAACATTGCTGTTAACAGCCACATGTAAATTTTTTGTTTCCACATATGTTTCCAATTCTTTTGGGTATGTGCCCGGGAATGCAACTGTTGAGACATATGGTAACTCTGACACTTTCAGGAAACTTTTCCTCAGGGCATCACTATTTAACATTTCTGCCAGTGGGCTAGGAAGGTTCTGTTTTTTTCACATCATTCTAACACTTGTTATTTTGTGTTTATGAGAGTAATTATTGTTACAGCCATCATAGTGAGTATCCAGTGCTGTCTCATGGTGGCATTAACATACATCTCCCTAAGGATTGATGATGTCCAGCCTGTTTTCATGTGCTTATTGGTCATTTATGTATCTTTAGAGAAGCATCAATTCATTTCCTTTTCCCATTGTTAACTGCATGTTGTCTTTCTGTTGTAGAGCTGCAATAGTTCTTTATGTATTGTGGATACAAAGTCATTTTTTTTTGTACTGGGACTCGAACTCAGGACCTTGTGGTTGCCAGGCAGGCACTGTGCCACTGAGCTATATCCCTGGCTCTAGGCCATTATTAAGTCTATGATTTGCAAACATCTTCTCCCATTCCATGGGTTGTCTTTTTACTTTATTGATGAGTACTTAAATATACCAAAGCTTAGGTCTGATGAAGTCTAATGGAACAGTTTTTTCCTTTTATTTCTTATGTCCTTGGTGTCACATTTAAGAAACCACTACCCATCACCCTGAATCAAGGCCGGTAGCTTCCTGATGCTGTTGGTTTCAAGCAGGAGCCTAAAGTGATGTCATTCTATGGTTTGGTGGCTGTTTCAAAACTTGGGCAGTGAAATGGTCAATTCGTTAGAAGGTAACAGCTTACTACTACTACTACTACTAATACTAATACTACTACTACTAAAAAAATTAACTTTCAGCCAGGTATGGTGGCATAGGCCTCTGGCCCCAGCACTGGGAGGCTGAGGCAGGAGGATTGCTGTGTGTTTGAGGCCAGCCTGGGTTACATGGTGAGACTTTGCCTCAAAAAACAAACAAATTGACTCTGCTCCCTGGTGAGCAGCTGTGAGCATGGCAGGCTGCGGCCCAGGGCGGGAGCCACCGGTGTCTCCTGAGACCAGTGTTCTGCTGGGACCTGGGGCACCAGGAAACCAAGAAACCACTCCCCTTTCTGCTTTGTTTAATTTCAACATACATGAAAGTATGGACAGCTATTTTGAAGAGAAGGAGAGACACTATGACAGCCATTAGTGACTTCCCTATTGTCTGGTTTTGAAGACCTAAAACGCCTTCCTTATTCTGTTCGGATCAGTTTTATACTATGTTGTTTTGTATGAATTCTCTGTATGCGAAGATATGGACAACTATTCAGAAGTAAACGAGAGACAGTATGATAGAGAAGATCTCTGATTGTCTAGCTTTGAAATTTATATCTCTTATGTTGCTTTCTTATGTCTTGTTTTGTTCTGTTTTGTTGTGTTTAATTTTACCCCCTTTAAAATAAAATTAAAAAAGAAACCACTACCTAATGCTAGATTATTAAGATTTATATCTCTGTTATTAAAACGTGAGGTTTTTTGGGGGGAGGGGGTACTGGGAATCGAACACACGACTGTGCACTTGCAAGGCAGGTGTTTATGCCACTGAGCTAAATCGCCAGCCCTAAAATGTGAGTTTTTAAGAAATCGAATTAATGTGGCATAGAAAAATGTGTCTTTGAAGACTCCTCAAGGAAAAAGCAATTAAATATAGACTCAGTAAAGATGTTGAAGTAACATGGACTCATGGATATTATTAAAAGTCTAAAAAATGGCTTCATTGCAGTAAGAAAAATTCAGTTTAAAAGTAAAATCCCAAAGTTTCAGTAGAAACTTAAATTTATTACTAATCTGCATTATTAAAATAAAATAATGATTTAATACTCACTTTAAAGTGACTTAATGTGGAAAGAAAGAAAATAATTTTGTCTTAGTTACTTTTTTCATTGCAGAAACAAAATACCCAAAGTTAAAGGAGAAAAGGCTTATTTAGTGCACAGTTTGTAGAGGTCTTAGTTCGTAGTTGACTGGCTCCAAGGCAAGATGCCATGGCAAAGAGGCATCACTGAGCAGATGGGCAAAAGGTAGCAAGCTTATAAGCAACAAGCTACAGCAGCCCTTTTTTTGTCTCTCATATTTTATCCAAGCTGCCCTCGTTGTGGCAAGTACTCATACCTTTAATCCCAGCATCGCACAGTGAATCAGTCCCAGCTTTACATTCTTTTTTTTTTTTTTTTTTTTTTGGTACTGGGGATCGAATTCATGACCTTGCGCTTGCCAGGCAGGCACTTAAGCCACTGAGCTAAATCCTCATCCCCAGCTTCACATTCTTGATCCCAGCGTCACACACTGTAGATCCTGTCACCTCAGAAGAGCCCTACCTATGACCCCATGAGGCTTTGGGGGAACATCTAGACACAGTCATAACAAACATTTTCAAAGGAGATTTTAAAAAAATCTTTCATGGTTATGAAGAACTAGATACCTGCAGAATATGTACCAAAATTGTTCTAGAAAAATCAGAACAAACAGTTGAGACATAGTTGTTTTCATGAAAAAAATGCTCTGGGTTTGAGAATGCCACTAGTTGAGAAAAACCTTGATTATTTAAAGAAATACAATTCATAGTTCAGAGAAATGGTGATTTAGGAAGAACTTAAGTTTCAACTCTGAGAAAAGTATCTTTAATGCTCCTGATATTTCAAAAGGCGCATTTGGCAAAGGATAGAGAAATACTGAAATTCTTAGATACAAAAGAAGAGAAGCATGAGATTGGAGTAACTCAAGGATTCAGAATTCAGGCTCAGTGAAGCCAGTCTCCTCTCTCAGGCTATTTCCATTCTGACTCAGAAATTCCTCCACCACAGCAAGAAAGAACTTCCCAGCTGAAAGATGTTTAGAACCTTCCTTCAATAGTGCTGGGACCTGTGTATCCTCAGAACGGAGGGTTATGGAAATGATGTCACTGTGCTCTTGGTCATGGAGTCATGACGGATTCAGTCCTTCTACTTGGATGGGAGGCAGCTGCCAAGGCTGTGTTCCGCCTCATATTCCCATCCTAGAAATATGGAGTCACAAGGAATATGGAGATCAGACGTCACAGATCAGTCCTGGCGGGACAGTTGCCTGTAGGTTTCCACTCTATAACAAGCCAGTATGGACTGCCCCAATAATTCTTTCCTCAGACAATGACCATGCTCAAGAATACAAGTTCACAAGTGCTGGATTTAATCTTTTATTCACACAGCTTGAAAACAGAAGTGATCCAACTTGCCAAGGATCCTATATCCAAAAATCAGAATCTTCTGATATTTTCTCTTAGTTTCATTGCCATTAAATGACCATTTCATGCTTCACATGAAAGCTAGAGAGAATTATAATGCTTAAGATACTGTTTTATAACTGTAGATTATTTCAATGAGAATTTTAAAATTGTTTCCATTTTTTAATATTTATTGACAGAGTAATTACAGTATTTTTATTCTTATTGTTGAACAACAAGAACAAAAACAATTTAAACCTACTGAAAGAATCCAGAAATACAGCAAGGATTCTGTCTTCTAAAATAATTTAAAAAACTTTTTTAGTCTTAATATGACTAGGTGAGTGATCAAGTAAGTGCTCAAATGGAAACATGATAGAATTATAATTATAAATCTCAGGATAGTATTTTACAAACATATATTATATAAATGGAAGTTTTATTAGTAAACTGATTCCATTTTATTCAATTTCTACATAAAGTACATTTTTGACATTGCTTTTTAACAAGTCTTTCCTAATGATGCAGAAAAATAGCAACAATTTTGTCTCCTAGAGTGTTTTTTCAATTTATCATCTTTAGTTTTTCTGTAGTAGTAATTTGATTACACAATTGCTTAAATAAAAAAGCTTGACATAAAAATTTTAGGGTCATGTTTATAATTTTACTTGAAAGAAAATTTTATTTTCTTTTATCTGTAGATAACAGGAAGATAGGATCTCAATTGCTGGTGTTTGACAAATCCCTAATAACAAGAACTGTAGTGGTAGTAAGAGTTTTATGTGATGGTGGAATTTAGGCAACTGAGCAAGAAAGTAATTAGCCTCCTTTTCTGGTAGCACCCCTGGGGCAAGACAGGAGGAGAACAGTCAGCGTCTTCAGTGAGCCTACTGGCACTGAGAATCAAACATCCCACCCCACCCCACCTCGTTAGCAACTGGGGGCAGAGGTCTGAGCATCTCTTGGGAGGATGACCATATACAATATAGCAAATACGGGGGATTTCCTTCCATCTTCTGTTTGAAGGCAAATGTTGTTTTCACTATTTTGCTTTGTTCTGATTAACTGTCTTGCTCTATTCAATATTCTCTTTTGATTGGTGCCGGAGTCCAGCTGCATCAGGGCTAGGGTTTCCCAAAGGTGGACAGGGAGTCGGCGAGTGAGAGACAGAAGACACTGCACACCAGTCTGTGAGTGAATCTGAATCCGCTTTATTTTTTAGAAGCTGGAATATATATTTGCTAGCCTTGGCAGCAACCCCCAGCCCCAAGTAGGAAGCGCCCCAGGCCCAGGGCCAGGCAGAAACAATCCCAAGCAATAGGTATTAATTAACCTCAACCCCAAGCAGGGAGCGCCCCAGGCTCAGGGTAATAGGTATCAATTAACATCTCAATCTTGTTACTTAGTTAGCTTGGGAAATGTAAGCCGATGCACCTGGATGCCTGCAGGAGGAAGAGATGTGTGAGGCTATTATGCCGCTCCCTACATTGTTTCCCTTATCACTTATGGGAGTATGGCAGTCCCTGTGAGGACAGCGCCTGTCTTAGGTCAAGGACTCTTCATATGAACCCAACCAGGCCTTACCCATCATGGGCCTGCAGGACAGCAATTGGTCCTGTGCCTGTCTTAGGCGGCTGGTGGCATAACATATGTGTCCTAGTTGCCCGTCTTTGGCTGCCTGTAGGACAGCGCCTGTCTTGGGTCAAGGACTCT
>PVLA01019309.1:0-12526 GCA_004027455.1 Hydrochoerus hydrochaeris
ATTTGAGGAATTTCATTACATCCATGGTGATGTAATAGAAGTAGATAATCAATTGCAGCAAAGTTATTTAAAATAACTTGTCACTGCTCACTTTGTTCTTTCTTTAGTAATTCCAAAGCTTTGGAAGTATAATTAATTTGTTTTGCTATGAGAAAAGCTAGTACATTAACATTGCAATTGGCCATGGCTGCCAGGGCAGACACACCATCCAAAAAAATATGTAAAGCATAAGTTCTTGTTTCAGTTAACAGGCTAGTACAAAAGTCCCCACATAGGTCAGTGAGACTAGTTGTAGAGTGTAAATTCAGGAAAAAGCAGCAATTTAGTAAGGCAACTAAGGCAGCATTTTGTGATAAGTGACAAGTTGCAGGTATATATTTCAAGCTATACTCTTCACATGAGAAAAACCATCCAGCAGGGAGAGGAACATGTCCATATTCATACGATATTGGTTCAAAACTAGAACAAATTCAAATGTGATTAGGAAGGCAAAGACACTGAGTATTACAATTTTCAATACAAGCACATGAGGCATTTGAACATTTTATGGAGTGAACATTTTAATAGCCTTATCAGGTGTTTTACTGTTGAGAGTGTCTCAATTTGGATAGCCACTGTATGTTACAATTTTGTTTGGAATAGTTGAGAAAATGGTGTAATTAGTGAAGCAGGATCCTTGCATATGGAATCAGACTAGACCTAAGAATGTATTTTATTTCTGTCTTTTGAGCAAGACAAAAATGAGAGATATTAGATATTTTTGCAAGTTGAACCAAATTATTGTATTCCAACCTTTCCTGGAGGTTGTGGAACTCTAAGTTCCCCACGGTGAGTTGGAAAACCTATAACACATAGAATACAAACAAGTATTAAAGAGTTTATTGTCAACTTGGTAAATAGTGATGCAGGAAGCTTTTCAGAATTGGGTTCCTCTTCAGATGCAGAGAGCAACTTGTGCAGACTGGGTCAGCATGTTTATATCCCCCTATTTCACTGGCTAAGCAGCCCTTATCCTGGGTTGCTTCTGAGGCAGCTGGGCTTGACTCAGGGAGAGGTGAAACTGGAATCCGGGTTTATGGCCCCAAATCATTTTGTGCAGGGTGAACAAACAAGCAGAAATCCACATGGGGCCTGTTACCAACTGATTCTGTGGGACCAATACATTCTGTTCAGGGCAAATGAAAATGCAGGAATCCACACTGGGCCAGTTGGGGGTAGCACAGAAGGATACCCACTTCCCCAGGTCAGCAGGGGTGCTGGCCCCTGCCAGCCTGGGTCTGAGGGCACCTTGTGCAATACAAAAAGCTTCAGTAGATGCTCATCCCAATGAAAATGTATTTGAACCAGGGAAGAAGAAGGTCCTATTGGGAAAGATAAATGATTTAATGTGAATAGAGCCTTGGGCAGATTAGAAAAAACCCTTGCAAGGGGTACATGTTTCACTTTTAATTGCTTAAAGAGAAGAGTTTTGAATGTATGATGAGCTTGTTCAAAAATAGCCTGACCAGTAGGATTGTGGGAAATGCCAGTAACATGACAAACTTGCCAGGTGGAACAAAAGGTAGCAAAAGCCTGTGACATATAAGCTGGACTATTGTCAGTTTAAAGAGTAGAGGGTACACTTAAGACTCAAATGCTTCCAAGAGGTGTTCAATTACATGTCAGGTAGAATCCCCACGCAGTGGTGAAGCCCAAATGAAATCAGAAAATATGCCAATAGAAATATGAAGTAATGAAAAATGTATTAAAGAGGAACTGTGTGTGAAATGTGTTTGCCAAACATCATTGGAGTGAAGGCCACAAGGTTTGACAACATCAAAGGGAAAGAGTGAGTTGTGGCAGCATAATTGGAACAGGCAGAAACAATGGCATCAGCTTCACAGAGTAGAATAAGAAAATTTATGTAAGGAACGAGCAGATTGATGAAACGAGGTGTGGCTTTTTTGGTATTATCAAAGAGAAGGCAGAGAATGGGTAGTGCTTGATCAGCAATATCATTACCTTGTTGTAAAAAGCTAGGCAGGTGTTGATGGCTGTAAATGTGTAAAAGAAGGAGGGGGCACAACAAGCACAAAGAAGAGCCTGTAAATGTGAAAAACAGAGACATGAAGTGTGCATCTATTGCCCTGAGGGAGACAACAGCAGAAATAAGTGTAGGATAACATTATGTACATATAAAGATTCAGTAACTTTGTTAAGGGCTTTGGATGAAAAAACTTGTAAAGCGAGGATAACAGTGGACAACTCACTACATTGAGCAGAGGTTTGTGGCAGAGAATACAGGTGTTTCCAAGTATTATCAACAAAATAGGCTACAACTCCACGATGGAGGGACCCATCAGTGAAGACAGTGAGAGCACCCTTTAAAGGGGTATGAACCAAACAAGTTTGATGAGAAAAAGGAAGGAGGTAAACAGGAATAAACAAGGGCTGTGGGGCATATGGAAAGAAATGGAAACTACATAATCAGCCAGAGCAACCTGAAGAAAAACAGTAGAGGACAGCAGAAAGGAGAAGTCAGCCTTGGTAAGTGGTAAACCAGTGTCAGTGAGATCAGTTCCAAGGAGTGTAAGTGTGTGAGTAAGTTCTTGAGAGAAAAGAGAAGAAATAGTATTGATAATGGGAAATAAAGTACTACCAGGTGAGTGGGATAAATGTAACCATTCGACAATAAATACCTTGCTGTCCTGGATGGCAATAAGAGCACTGGTGGGCAAAAGGGCTGAATGAAAACTGAGTAAGGAGAGGGCAGTGCTTCGGGACTCTATCCACCATAACTGTGGTGAGTATGCGGGCAATATTCTGAAGAGCCTGCCGTGAAGAAGGACATTCAGAGATCACATCAGCAGGATCTGTGTGACCCCATAAAGTGTCAAATAAAAGAGCTAACAGTTGAGTGGTTAAAGGGAAATAGGATCTTGCCCTTGAAGATGACCTAGAAATTGTTGCAGATTAGAAAGTGTAGCTGGGAAAGTTGAAGCATAAAGTAAGTAAGGTTGGCATCAAAAAGAAGGAAGAATTCGATGTCCTAAATAGGAAAAGTTTTCTGAGCATTGGACTTTTTTTGGGCAATATGGAGCCCAATTCTGCTATAGATAAGAAGCGATCATGGAGAACAGAAGGATTCAGAGAGAGAGCAGCTACAAGGATGTCATCCATGTAATGATCAACCTGTAAATTAAGAAAAATTTTCTGGAGGTAAGCAGGGCAGTATCAACAAAATGTTGACAGAGGATTGGACTATTTATCATACCTTGAGGTAATGTACACCACTGGTTCCTGTGTATAGGCTTGTGATTATTGTAAATATGAACAGTGAATGCAAAATGAGGGCAGTCCTGTGGAAGTAAAGGAAAACAGTCTTTTAAACCAAAAAAAGGAGCTCAGATTCTTGAGGAATAAGGCTAGGATTAGGAAGACCACCTTGTAAGCGTCCCATAGGGACTACACATTTATGAATTTCCCAGGGGGAATGTAATAACCTCCTACTTATCTGATTTCTTTTGTATAGTGAATATAGGTGTATTCTGGGGGCTAGCAGTGGGCTAAATACAACCTGTAGCTAGTTGTTCTTGATATAAGACCTCCACTGCTGACAATTTATATTTAGGTAAGGGCCACTGTTCAACCCAAACCAGACTGTCAGTTTTCAATTTGAGAGATAGGGCATTGGGGCAGTGGAGGCCTTTAGGATAAACTTCTTCCACATAAGTATGGAATTGAGAAATATCATGTTCCCATGTCACAAAATGAATGCCCATAATGTATGGGTGAATGAAGGCTTTCTTTTGTCCATTGTGAGTATAAGTAACAGTGGGGTCACTGCAGAACACATTGTGGGAAGGGTCCCTTAGCCCCACAAGGATGAACAGGTATATAATATAAATGAAAGGCCAGCATGAGTGAAGAAAGACAGAGACATCAGCTCCAGTATCTATCAAACATGAAATGGAAATGTTGTGAATAGTTAAAGAGAGGCTTGGGCATTTGTCTCTCAGGGGGATAGCAGTGGCCACATTAGAGCCAAATCCTTGATTTCCATGAGTAAACTCTCGAGTTTTAGAGGAGACATAAAGCAAGACAATTAGTTGAGTATTCTGATTTATATTTTTCACATGTTCATCACTTGTGGGGCATAAGGGGTCCTTTCAACCATGTGTTCCACAGTGATACCCCTGTCACTTGTACTCATTATTGTAAAAGATAGCCTCCATTCACCCATATATTCAGAAACATTTAATTCAATTGGCAAAACAGACCACAATTGAAGCCATGATATTCCAACATAATCAGCATTGATGAGGCCCAGAGTCACAAAAATGCCTCTTTTTGATACATGTGAGAGAGGAACAACTTGTCCAGTTATCCCAGAAGGTAAAGGATCATGAAAAGTAGTAGGCACATTATAAATGTTACGAGGCATTTCCAAATTGATAGGTTCAGATAGCAGCAAATCTATGCCATAGGTTCCCCTGGTGGCATGTACGGATTGTGGGTAGGAAGTGGAGGGCAGAAAGTTCCCTGTTGTTCAAGGGCCACAAACATTCTCATCATAAGCCTTTCCAATCAATCCTGGTGGCTGGTTCCTGCCCAGACCCCTTGGGTCATTGGAATAGGCTCCAGAGGTTCTGCAGGCTGAGTGTACAGTGCCCAGTGAAGTTCATTCAACCAGGGGAGCCAGGCCAACTGAAGAGGGAGCCAAGACAGTGTGGCATCACAAGGGAAAGCTTCAGAAAATTGCTTGAAACATGCAAATACAGGAAAATGACAGAAGAAAGGCCAAAATTCAATCTCAAACCCCCAACCCATCCCAAGAAATTGGAGCCATGTACATAGAAGAAAATACTACACATACAGCTGAAATGTATGAAATGATATCAGCTGAAATAAAGAAGCAAGTACAGGAAGCTATGAGGGAACTTAAATCAGAAATACTCTCCCAGGTATAAGAAGAAATGATAAAAGTAGTGAAAGAAATACTGAATGCATCCAACAAAGACACAGCTAAGCAATTAGAGGAACAAAGCAAAATGATAGAATCCCTGAATGAACAGTTTAAAAGACAAACAGAATGCATTAAGCAGATTCAAAGAGATATACAGGAAATCAAAAACTCAAATGAAAGTTGCAAAAACTGCCTCAAAGAAAGTGAAGATAGAATCTCAGACCTTGAAGATAAGATTGCAGCTAGTGAATAGGAAAGGAAAGATCTTCTAACAATAACAAGAAATCAAGAAATAACAATTCAACAGCTGAAAGATGATGCAAAGAAAAACAATATAAGATTAATAGGGATTAAAGAAAAAGAAGGGGACAACACAAATGATATCAAGAAGCCATGTACAGAAGTAATAGCTGAAAACTTTCCAAACATGAATATGGAAACTGACATGTGGATTAGTGAGGCATATAGAACCCCAAATAGCCATAACCAAAACAAAACTACACCCAGACATATAATTATCACCATCCCAGAAATCCAACATAAGAACACAATATTAAAAGCTGTTAGAGAGAAGAGACAGGTCACCTATAAAGGAAGGCCTATCAGAATCATGGCAGACTTCTCAACACAAACAATGAAGTCAAGAAGAGCATGGAGTGAAGTTTTTCACATCCTTAAAGAAAACAACTTCCAACCCAGACTGATGTACTCTGAAAAACTGTCCTTCAAAATGGATGGAGAAGTAAGATATTTCCATGACAAAGAACAGCTGAAGAACTTCATGATCACTGAACCAAACCTACAAAGAATAATGAAAGACATTCTAGATACACATAAGAAAACACCACTAAGCAAGATAGGCAGTTAAACAGAATGGAAAGCTAAGATACAACATTAGTATGATAACATGTCAATAATAAACCAATATATGACAGTAATAAGCATTAATGTAAATGGCCTCAATTCACCAATTAAAAGAAACAGACTAGAAGAATGGATCAAGAAACAACATCCAACCACATGCTGTCTACAAGAAACCCATCTAACCCAAAAGGAAACTCATAGACTGAAAGTCAAAGGATGGAAAAAATACTTCATACAACAGGAACTCAAAACAAAGCGGGGGTAGCTCTTCTGCTTGGAGACCATGTGAACTTCAAACCAAGAATGGTCCAAAGAGATAAGGAAGGTCACTATCTACTAGTTAGGGGAAAACTGCAAGGGGAAGGGATAACAATCTTAAATATATATGCACCAAATTCCAGAGCACAAAATTACACAAAGCAAGTATTAACAGAAATGACAAATCAAATACGGAATAACACAATTATAACAAGGGACTTTAACACAACGTTGAAACAAAGGGATAGATCAACTAGACAGAAAATCAGCAAGAAATAACAGAACTGAATCACCCCTGTGAACAAATGGATTTGATAGACGTATACAGAGTGTTCCAGCCAATAACATCAGGATATACATTCTTCTCACCAGTACATGGGACATTCTCTAAACTAGACCATATACTAACCCACAGAACATATTTAAGTAAATGCAAAAGAATTAAAATTATCCCATGCATGTTGTCAGATCATAGCACCATGAAACTGGAAATTAATGATAAAAGTAACTGCAAAACCCACACAAACACATGGAAATTAAATAATACAGTCTTAACAAATCGTGGGTCACAGAGGAAATTAAAGAAGAAATTAAACAATATCTACAAGCAAACAAAAATACAAATACAACTTACCAGAACCTGTGGGATGCAATGAAAGCAGTCCTCAGAGGAAAATTTATTGCACTGAGTTCCCTCATTAGGAAAACAAAGCCAACACAAATAAGCAACCTGATATTACACCTGAAACATTTAGAAAAAGAAGAGCAAGCCAAGCCCAAAGACAAAAGAAGGGAGGAAATTATAAAGATCAGAGCAGAAATTAATGCACTAGAGACTAACAAAACAATTCAAAGAATCAATGAATCAAAGAGTTGGATCTTTAAAAGAATAAATAAAATTGACAAGCCCCTAGTGAACCTCATTAAAAAAAGGAAAGAAAAGACTCAAATTCATGCAATACAGAATGAAAAAGGAGAAATCACTACTGCCCCTGTGAAAATACAGAAAATCATCAACAACTATTTTGAAAACCTCTACTCTCATAGATTTGATAAGACTGAAGAAACAGAAATAGTCCTAGAAACATATGAACCACCAAAGTTGGATCAAGCAAATGTAAAACTGTTGAATAACCTAATTTCTATGAATGAAATTGAGAATGTAATCAAATCTCTACCAACAAAGAAGAACCCAGGCCCAGAAAAATTCACTGTGGAATTCTACAACAAATACAAAGAAGACTTAATGCCAACACTCCTCAAACTCTTCAATGAAACTAAAAGAGAAGAAATTCTCCCTAAGTCATTCCTGGAAGTAAATATCACTCTAGTACCAAAACCTGAGAGAGACCCAACTAAAAAAGAAAACTACAGGCCAATCTCCCTAATGAACATAGATGTAAAAATTCTCAATAAAATATTGGCAAACAGGATGCAGCAAATCATCAAGAAGATTATACACCATGACCAAGTGGGATTCATCTCAGGCATGCAGGGATGTTTCAAAATACATAAATCAATAAGTGTAACTCATCATATCAATAGAGCCAAAAGCAAGAATCACATGATCATTTCTCTAGATGTAGAAAAAGCTTTTGATAAGATCCAACACCCATTCATGATAAGAAACTTACAGAGAATTGGAATAGTTGGTCTTTACCTCAATATGTTAATGGCCATCTATGACAAACAAACAGCCAGTGTATTAAATGGCCAAAAACTGAAAGCCTTTACCTTAAAATCAGGCACAAGACAAGGATGCCCATTATCACCACTCCTGTTCAATATAGCACTGGAAATACTAGCCAGAGCAATTAGACAAGAGAGGGAAATAAAAGGAGTAAAGATAGGAAAAGAGGAAATTAAATTGTCATTATTTGCAGATGACATGATACTCTACATAGAAGACCCCCAAACCTCCATTGAAAGTCTCCTAGATATAATAAATATATTCAGCAAAGCAACTGGATACAAAGTCAATACTCAGAAATCAATAGCATTCTTATACACTAACAACAAATTCACCGAGAAATAAGAGAAGCAACACCCTTCAAACTAGCATCCAAAAAATGAAAGACTTAGGAATTAATCTAATTAAAGATGTAAAAGAGTCGTACAGGGAAAATTATAATATGCTGAAAAAGAAATCCAATAGAACCTCAGAAAATGGAAAGACATCCCTTGTTAATGAATAGGAAGAATAAATATTGTACAAATGGCCATTCTCCCAAAACTTTTATACACATTCAATGCAATCCCAATGAAAATACCACTAGTGTACCTCATAGATCTAGAGAAATCACTCCTAAAATTCATCTGGAACCAGAAGAGACCTAGAATAGCAAAGGCAATTCTAAGCAGCAAAGCCAAGGCAGGTGGCATCAAAATCCCTGAGTTGAAGTTATACTACAAAGCTACTGTAATAAAATCAACAGGGTAGTGGAATAAAAACAGACCTGAAGATCAATGGAATAGATCAGAATATACAACTACAAACACACTTAACCAAGCATGTTCACTGGAACCAAAAGGGCCAAGCATGTTCACTAGAAGAATCACAGTCTCTTTAATAAATGGTGCTGGAAAAATTGGCTATTGATATGTCGAATACTAAAATTAGACCCATGCCTATCACGATGTACTAAACTAAAATCCAAATGGCTCAAAGATCTAAACATTAAAACAGAAACACTAAATCTGTTGCAAGAAAAGTAGGTAAATATCTTGAAAACATAAGGTTAGGTAGAGAATTTATTAACAAGAACTAAAGTGCAAAGGAAATACTTCCCAGAATCAATAACTGGGATCATATCATATTAACGAGTTTCTGTATGTCCAAAGAAATCTCCAGCAGAATGAAAAGAAAACCTACAAACTGAGAAAAAAAATCTTAGTAAACTGTCCCTCAGACAAAGAACTTCTGTCTAGAACTTATAAAGAATTAAAAAAAATAATCAGACCCCCAAAATTCAAAGACCCAATCCAAAAATGGGCATCCAAGAAGAGCACACAGTTCTCCGATGAAGAAATATGAATGGCAAATAAATACATGAAAAATGTTCATCATCATTGGCCATTAGAGAAATGCAATTCAAAACCACAATTAGATGGTATCTCACTCCAGAAAGAATGACCAGGATCAAGAAGACTACCAACAACAAATGCTGGAGAGGCTGTGGGGAAAAAGGAACCCTTCTGCACTGTTGGTGGGAGTGTAGACTGGTGCAACCACTGTGGAGGTCAATCTGGAGATTCCTCAAAATGCTGGAGATGGAGGTCCCATTTGATCCAGCTATTCCACTCTTTGGCATATTCCCAGAAGTTCTGAAAACATCTTACCACAGTGATATACATCCACCCATGTTTATAGCAGCACAATTTGTAATAGCCAGATCTTGGGAAGAACCTAAGTGCCCATCAACCGAGGAATGGATAAAAAAATTAGTGGTACTTTTTATACAATGGAGTACTACTCAGCTATAAAGAATGATTACATTGAGATATATATAAATAAATCAATGCATCTTAAATCTATACTCACAAGTGAAATAAATCAAACTCACATGTATAAATACCATATAGTCTCCCTAGTGTAAGAAATGGTAAGAGTACAGAAGATTTTATGGAAATCATGGTTCACCATTATACTGCTTTGATGTTTTATGTCTTCATTCGTTGGTTAGAATGGTTTTATTCTGTTTTGTTTGATCTTAATACATGTGATCATATGAATAGTTACTTTGAAAAAAAGACAGTATGGTAGCCAGTGTTGATTTACTGTCATCTTGCTCTGAAGTCCTACCATGCTTTTTATTTTTCCATTACCATTGGTTCTATCATGTTGTGTTTAATTGGATTTTAATTTTTATGATGATAAAAATAAAATTTTTTATGGAAAATGAGATAATATAGCAGCCATTTTTCATCTTTGGTTATATGGTTCAGAATGTCTTGGAACACTTCCATTCTCTTGAGTTGTTTATTCTACTTTGTTATGTTTGACATTATTGTGTGTAAAGCTAAGCTCAACTATTTCAAAGAAAGAGACATTATGATAGTTACTGTTAATATCCAATTGTGAAGTTCTGTGTTGCTTACATTGTTCTATTCTGATTTGCTTAGATCTGTCCTCTTTTGTTTTATTCCCTTCAAAATGAAAATAGGCCTTCCCAACGATTGACCTTGTTAATTATTAATTTTGTTCTTGCTTTTATTTTGAGGGTTTTGAATACATTGACTGGCCCAATGATATCCATTTTTTCAAATGGGGTATGGTGTATATGGTCAGATATTTTTAGGTTTTGACTTTCTGTCTTTGCAAACATATCCAGAATTTCCACAATTAAAACAAGTACAAGGGGGCCATAAAGCAGCAGCCAAGAGTTGAATTTCATGTGTTTGAGTCCCTATATTTTGACAAGCCAAAATCCTTTGAGCTAAAGTAGTATAGATTTCATACAAACATATTTTAAAGCATTTTTGTAGTCTTGGTTTGCATTTTTGTACATCAATCGCTTTAACTATGTAGAGGCTGCTACCATATTCTCCATATGGCATTCAATATCTCTATTGATGCTCTCTCTAAAGGCATGGTAAAAACTGGGTCATATCCAGCAACTGGCAAGCAGCCAGTGGGACCCACATTACAGTTTTGTGCCCTCACTACATGTTCTGGCAGAATCCCAGTGCAAGGAAAGGGACTTTGAGCCTGCTCCTAGGCAGCAAGACCACACATTGTGTCCAAGACCACCCAGGGGTGCACACAGGAATGGGGCCTAACCAGGCCATGCCCAGCAACAGCCAATCAGCCAGTAGGACACAGATTCCTGCTTTGGGCCCTCACCATGTGCTCCGCTAGAATCCCAGCACACAGAAAGGGACTTTGAGCCTGCTTCCAGGTAGTAAATCCACGTGCAATATCCCAGACCACCCCAGAGCACACACAGGGATGGGGCCCAACTGGGCCACACCCAGAGACCACCAAGTAGCTAGCAGGACCAGATTCCAGCCTCAGGCCTGACCGTGCACTCTGGCAGAATCAAAGCATACAGAAAAAAAAATTGGAATTTAGCTCCCAGGTGGCAAATATTGGACTGCAGTGGATTAACTGAGCCAGTGTGGTGAGTATGCCCCTAAAATAGAGATGTACAGTGAGAAATTGGGACAGTAGCTCTACTAATTGTAAGACCTTGGTGAGTATCAAAAGCATGTGAGTGAACACCTCCTAACACAGAAAACATCAGGCAGACTGAAAATGACAAACCAAAAAAAGCAAAATGCAGTCTCAAACATCTAGTCCACCAGAAGCAAGTGCAGGAGATACTGAAATAGAGGACCCCAAAAGTAACACACTTGGAACCTTTAAAAAGATAACGAGTGAAATAAAAAAATCAACTCCATGAGGCTATAGAGAAAATCAAGTTAGAAGAATTCTCCCACATAAAGACAGAAATAACAACCTTAGTAAAGGAGTTGCTAAGCATAGCTAAAGAGGAAATTGAGAAAAATGTACTGGAGAATGGGAAACTGATTGAAACCTTGAATGAACAACATATAAAACATGCAGAATTCATGAAATAAACTGACAGAGACATCTGAGAAACAAGAAATTCTATTCAAAGTTTGCAAAACCACTTAAATGAAGCTGAGGATAGGATTTTGGACCTTGAGGACAGGATCACAATTAGTGATCATGAAAGGATAAAATTTTTAAAAGTACATAAGAAGCCTGAAGTGACAATCGAACAGCTTCAAAATGATGCCAAGTGCAACAATATAAGATTAACAGATTTCAGTGTAGAGTCAGGAGTGAAAGCAAATGATGTAGCCAAAATATTCACAAAAGTAATGGAAGAAAATTTCCCAAACATGGGGAAAGAATCTGATATGAAGATAAGTGAGGCATATGGCACACCAAACAGTCACAATCAACATAAATCCACACAGAAACACATAATACTTAAGATCTCAGACATACAGCATAAAAACAGAATACTAAAAGCTGTTAGAGAAAAGACACAACTCACCAACTAAGGAAAGCCTATTAGAATCATAGCAGACTTTCCAGCACAAACCCTCAAGTCAAGAAGAGCTTGGAGTGAGGTATTTCAAACCATGAAAGAAAACAACTTTCAACCCAGACAGATGTACCCAGCAAAACTTTCATTCAAATTTAATGGAGAAACAAGATACTTCCATGATAATGAACAACTGAATAAAATTCACATCCAAAAAACCAACCCTAGAAAGAGTACTGAAAGACATACTAGACAGAGATAAAAATGACCCCAATCCCCAAAACAAACACCAGGTAAGATAAGAAATTAAATAAGGGGAAAAGATGAAAGCAAACAATTGGAACATAATATGGCAAAGTCAAGCCAGTATATATCAGTGATATCCATAAACGTAATAGGTCTCAATTCACCTATAAAAAGAAATAGACTGACAGAATTGATC
>PVLA01019310.1:0-12525 GCA_004027455.1 Hydrochoerus hydrochaeris
TGGGCTGGGTGCGAGGCCAGTGCCTGCCTCTGCAGTGCTTGCTCTACTGGGCTGGGTGCGAGGCCAGTGCCTGCCTCTGCAGTGCTTGCTCTACTGGGCTGGGTGCGAGGCCAATGCCTGCCTCTGCAGTGCTTGCTCTACTGGGCTGGGTGTGAGGCCAATGCCTGCCTCTGCAGTGCTTGCTCTAGATGTGTGCCGGAGCAAGTCCACCTGCATCACGAGTGCTGCTTCCTCGCCTGCGTTGCAGCAGTGTTCATTTCAGCCTCAGGGTGTTGTTAGGAGGGTTGAGTGAGGTGCAGCAAATCCCGTGGTCAGCAGGACACAGGACTTGGTGAATAAATACTGGTCAGTATGACTCACTCACTGCCGTTACTGCTGCCATTGTCATTACCACTGTGTCGCAGTCAGGGTCCCACGCTGCGACATCTTCTGGGCCTGGAAAAGATGGATCTAAACTCTGCCCCTTAGACAGCTTGTTAGAGTTTGTGTCTAGACATCTCTCAAAGCCTCACAAGGTCTTAGGGTTTTCTCAGAGGCAGCAGACTCTAGAGTGTGTGATCAATTGGTAGTGCAATGCTGAGATGAAGGGTAGGTGATTGCTGGATCAGTCCACTGACTGGACTGGCACTGCGCTAATCCTGGTAAAGCAGATACGATATAAGGGACAGAAAGTGGCTTGTTTTCCCCCTCTTGCTGTTTTGCTGTCTCCCACCCCCATGAATTGTTGCCTGTCTGCCAGGCCACCCTGCCTTCCAGCCAGCTGATTATGGACTAAAACCTCCACAAACTATGAGCTAAATAAACCTTTCCCCCTTTAATTTTGGGTGCCCGGTATTTTAGCTAAGCAATAAGAAAAGTAACTAAGACAGCTCCTCACCGAGATGCATTTTCATCCCTTCAGATTTACATGTAGTGTTTTACCAACCCAATCCTCTGAAATTCTTCAGACTCATTGGCCTGGTGCTGGTGGTGAGCCTGTGCCTGCAGGCGTCTGCACTCAGACTGCCCAGGGGCAGTGTCAGGCTGGGTCAGTGCTGGGGAAGACACTAGGCCCTCACAGAGCAAGGAAAACATCCTGGCAGTGATAAAACACAGAGTTTCGTCTCAAACATTGCTTATCAACTGTAGTAGAGATAGTAGTAACATATGATAACATTGTAGACTTACAAATTAAAAATACTTTTGGTGTCATAATGTCATTTAGTACAGTGTATTTAATTCTTCACAAATTTGTTTTGTGTAAGTCTGAGTTGAACCATGGACATAAATTTATGTTTGTTCTTGGGCTTGGTCGGAAGTGAAGAGTTTATGTGGACTCTCAGGAAAGGGTGGAGGGATGGATGGGTGGGTTGACTGCATGCTCCCAGCAGGGTCACCCCCCTCTGGCCGCCCTCCTCCCGGCTGTCACTGTTGCTGCTGTCAGCCCTTGTCCCTCTAGTGCCCGGCCTCCTGCAGACTCAGCTCAGGGCCTCCCTGAATAACCTCGGGCTGTGTGTGTGCTTCAGGGTTGCTAAGGCTGCACTGGCAGCAGGCTTGTTCACAGGTGACATGAGGAATTCTCACCAGCAGTCCCAGAACACTACACAGCCCCAGTCCTTCAAGAGCAAGGCCACTGCATGGGCTGCTCAGTGCTGAGAAGTGGGCTGAAGACATTGTGAGCCCATCGTCCACCGTGCTCTGGAAGTGTTAAAGGAGGTTGCTGTAGACTTCTCCCTTTGGGAGGTGCAGGGGTAAAAAAACCAGTTTCTTATGCTCAAGACATACAAGAGGGTATGAAAAATAGTGGTTCTGGCTTTGAGAGGAAACTCCGAGAATTAAAAGCAGCCTTTGGGGAGTTGCAGGTGGACAGGAAGGACAGCTGCAATCATTTGTGCTGGCTCCATGCTGGCGTCAGGTCGGGCCGGGCTGGGTGGTCAGCTTTGGTGAGGTGGGTGGAGCCTGGGGACAAGGAGCCCCGAGTACACATTCAGCAAGGTGGCGTCTGCCCAAGGAGATTGGAGGACATCCCAGGAAGTCTTCCAATTGTGTTTTACATCTTCTGGTGGTACTGGGATTGAGCAGAGGGCTGATTTGAATTATTAAGTTGATCAAACTATATAATGTTGCTGATGAGATATTCTTTGATGTTCTTTGTTCTTTGACAAAACTGGTTTACATGTGGCCCTGTGTAATGCATAAGTTCAACATAAGTTCAAAGCTGATAAAACTCTTACACTAAATGGTCTTCTGATTAATTTTACATTATTGAGCTATAAATCAGAAATCATAGTGTTTGCTTTGTGATGTTATTTAAGTACTTGTAATGTACATAAATGCATATTTGCATCAACAAAATTCTGTTTGATGTGAGGCTTTTTGATCATTTTTTTATTTTGGGTTTTTTAAAAATAGTTTCTTGAGACAGGGTCTTGGATTGTAGTCCAGGTTAACCTCAAACTCACTATGTGTCCCAGGCTGGCCTCAAACTCACAGCTTTCCTCCCGCCTCAGCCTCCTGAGTTGTGGTGACTCAGGGTGAAGATACAGTGAAATATTTGGGAGTATTCCCCGATTTTTTGAAACACCTCAAACACCTTTATTATGGATGATATTCAAAGACAGCGTAGGACCTAATGTATTCCCACTCGCTTGCTTTAGAATCCAGCAGAGGGATGTTGGAAAGCAAGTAGGAGTGTTCACTCTATCAGAGCTGTGCGGGCTTAGCAGACTTCCAGCAGGTGGCACTGTCTGCTACGTCAGGACTGGTAACTCAGTTGACTTCATGGGGTAGAAGTGATGAGTTCACTGTCATAATTGATGTTAAAGACCAGGTTGGCCTCAAATTAATGGACTGACAAGGTCATTTTTCTTTCGATAAAGGAGAAATAGATGTCAAAGAGGAAAGGATTTACAAGGTTGTCTTTTGATGTAAGCTCAGAAAAAATTTTTCCTTTTATATTTTTTAAGATAGAGTAAAATAAACTAGTGCGGGAAAATGAGGTTTTAATATCGGTGCTCTAGAAAAAAGAGTGGACACTGAGTGAAACTCTGTGTGTTCCCAGAGGCGCTCAGCGGTGCTTTTGGTGGTTATGTCCTGGTGTGGAGGCTGTGTGTGGGGTGGCACTCAGGGGAGCACCTGTAGGCAGTGTGTGGTATGGCTCGTCACAGACCCCCTGGAGCTATGCTGCTGAGACCTAGAGTGAAGTTGAGGAAATAGTAACATGCATCTCTGAGGTTAGAACAAGATGTCCATCTCCTTTTCTTTAAAACTAGCTTTCTTAGGTGTAAAATGTTTGATGTATGTGTTTAATAGACTCGATAGATTTGAATTCACAGAGGCAGTCTAGTCTGTGGAATACTCTGCCCAGCATAAGTAACTGTTAAATCATAATTTCTAGAAAAGAAAACCAAGGCCAGATGTGGTAGTACACACCTGTAATGCCACTAGTCAGGAGGCTGAGGCAGGAGGGCTGCAAATTCAAGTCCAGCCTGGGCAACTTAGTGAGACTCTGTCTCAGAATAAAAATATCGCAGGACTGGGAGTACACGTCAGCACTTCGTGAGTTCAGTCCCAGTACTGCACAAAGTAAAAGAAAGCCAGACACCTGGAGGAAGCACGCACATGCATGCTGGCTCACATGCGCACTCACACACCCCTGTGTTTGGTGGAGCCTCGAGGCTAAGTGGTAGGGGCAGCCAGGGGAGAAAAGGCCTTGCCTACCTACTGTGCGCCACATGGTGCTCTTTCATCTGCACTGCATTATGTTCTTTGCTTTGCTGTTTTTGTAGAACAAAATAAATTGATCCTTTCGTTTTCACCCTTGGCCTTGCCGGGAGTAGCCATGTGACAACGATGCTGGCTTTTCACAGTGGTGAAATAAGAGACACGGCTAGGCTGCCATCGCCATCGTGAGGGTTACTGCTTAACACCTATTGTGTGTGTACTGGGAATTGACCGACTTCTTGGCTGTCGTCATAGAAGCAGAGTCCCTCAGAAGAATCCTATGCTTTGTCAGCATTTGACTGTGAAATCAGCAAGGCGAGGCTTTGTGCTTGTGGGATGATGGCACGGCTTACTTTGAGGGTTTTAGGGGGCGGCTCCACTTGGCGGTTGAAGGGCCTGGGAAAGCGAGCGAGCCTGCTGGGGGTGGTCCCCAGCCTGTCTGTGTCAGGCAGCCTGTGGTGCAGGAACCCTCCTTGTTTGACTTTCGTGTCTGTTGGTGTCTGTCAGCCAGCACAGCAGGTCTGTGTCTCACATTCCTGAACATCACTGATCTGACATAGACTGGCCCAGGAGAAAAAGGCAAGAGTCTCACCCCATGGGCATTTAAACTAATTCTGGTTTTCACCTGGGTTATTTTTTGGTGTTATGATAATAACGTAGCAGGTGGCTATTCTCAGTTTTCATGACGGAATCAGAAGACTGTGAGTAAAAGGCGTGACCGCTACCTTGAGTGTGACTCATTCCCTCTTAGCAGCTTCTCAAACTTCTTTTTCCTCCAGGTCAATGGATGAGACATTCAGCTTGGCTGAAGAGGCCTGCAGTTCTAATCCCGCCATAGTTAGGAGGAAGAAAATCGCCATAAGCATCATCTTTTCCCTCTGCGAGAAAGATGAAGCACAGAGGAATTTCCAGGACTTCTTTTTTTCTCATTTTCCCCTGTTTGAATCTCACATGAACAGGCTGAAGGGTGCAATTGAAAAGGTAACAGATGATCATCTGGTGTCCACAGACAATGACCAAGGGGTGGGGGTGAGGCCCTCTTGTAGGTGTCGGGTCACTTTCCTAAATGAGTCACTGATGCATCTTAAGAATGCTGTGTTAGATGCCACACATCGGTTGCTTTGGGAAAGGAGATCGCTGTCTTCTTTTTATTGATGAAAGCCAGTGGGCAAGTTATAAAGGAGGGTTTTTTTGTTTCAGAAAGTAGCTTGACATGCTTTCTTTTCCACGAAGGCCATGATCTCCTGTAGGAAGATCGCAGAATCAGGTCTCCGCGTCCAGTTCTATGTCAGCCGCTTAATGGAAGCCCTGGGAGAATTCAGGTAACAGTCAGAGCTGGGCGAATCCAGTGGGGCTTTGTGAGCAGCAGCAGCAGGAGCCTTGCCTCTAAGGGATTGGAGCTAACAAGGGCAGTCCCCTTTTCGAGATGGATAAACACCAAATGGAGCGAAAAATAAACCCTGTATGAAGTAGCCCTCACTGCTGCCCACAGGGGTCCTTGGCATGGGGAAAGTGCATACTCAGGGGTGTCTTTTAAGTCCATTCTTTAAGCCCAAAGGGTAAGCACAACTACCCCGTTTCACAGAGATAGACCTTGGGTGCAGAGGCACTTTGGCAGAGAATGGAGGGTGCCTGCATCAGGAGACCCTGCTTTACATTCAGTGTTTCCCGAAGTCTAACTCGTGATCGTTGTACTCAAAAAGTGGTTTCTAGAGTCACTGGTGGGGAGGTGACAGCTCTGGGCAGGGGGCTGAGCTGGCACTGCTGCTCAGAGCCAGTCTCTGAGGGGAGTGGCTTCCCCTCCGAGCAGTTGTGAGGTAATGAGTGGTGCTGTCACTGCACAGCCCAGGATGAGAGCGCTGTAATTCGTAGAAAGTTAGATCATTTGTGTGATGACACTGGGAACAAAATCACATGCTGTTGAGCTCCGGATCATACTTAAAGTACTCAGTTCAGGTATTAGGCATTGGCTGATGATTGAGACTCAGTTGCATGTGGGAGTAGCACATGGAGCTGTGCCTTGTAATGCACACACCTTCCATGGCTGCGCTGGGTCTGCCTGGTGCTCTCCTGCGGTCAGAGTCTAAGCTGGCTTGTTCTTGTAGACCTGGCTGGTAATTTGATGGAAGTGTTAGTTTTTCAGAGGTCAAGAAACTGCAAGTAGAGAACCAGGAAGCTTCTGTATATGTACACAGTATAGCCAGTGCCTCCAGAAATGGGGACAGGCACTGGGTCACAGTGCTGTGTTCTCATAGCTTGCCCTCACCACCTAACTCTGAGATACTGTACTTTTTTGCCAAGGTGGAATTCTATTGTATCCCAGTCCTTTCCAACTCATAGTTAGAAAATTTCCATGTATCTTGGTTGGTGAAAAATGAATGTGTGTTAAATTCAGAGATGCATTGCTTTTTACTCAGAGGATATCCTAAGTAAGTTAGTGTATGCTTTGGAAAAACACCCGAGTCCTGTAACTAGGAATAGAGCTGTATGTGCCAGACTTTGAGAGCTGAGTTCTCATCCTGACCTTGCCTTTGTCTTACGCAAGTAACTCAGTCTCTCTAAGCCTCCACGGGAAGAGTTAGCTTATAGTGTAGTGCAGTGGTAGTGAACCTATGGGACATGTGCCAAGTGGCTCTTTGTATCGTTGAAAGCTCTAAAAGGTTCATCAACACTGGTTTTCAGTGCAGTGAGGAAGAGCCAGTTGTGTAGGTTTTTCCTCTAAGATGAATAGGGTGCTTGGCTTAGAGAACCAAAGCATTAACCAGAACTGGAGAGTTGGGTTGCCTCTGGTCCTGTTTTCCATACAGCATATACTTTCCTTCTCTCTGTATTTCCTTAGTAGAAGTGGTGTGTGATACTGTACAAATACAAGCAATTTTTATGGTTTTATGAATAGGTTAAGAAAGTAAACTAAAGCCAGGTAGGTTGGCAAACACCTGTAATCTCCATATTCTGGGAGGTTCCAGTTAGGAGGATCACAAGTTTGAGCCCAGCTTGGGCAGTGTAGCAGCTCAGCAACACCCTGTCTCAAAAATTAAAAAAAGGCTGAGGGTGCAGTTCAGTGTAAAGCCCTGGGTTCAAACCCATGTACTGCAAAAATCAGTCAGTCCGTGTAAAATGTTTTTGAATGGCTGTAGATTTTGACCCAGGACATTGTGAAAATACACTCCTCTTTGAATTAAGGCTTTGCACGTGGGCCGGCAAGCATACCTCTTCTGTCAGGGTGTCTGTCACAGCCACTCACCTCTGTCATTGCTCTGCCGAAGCAGTTGCAGGCAGTGTGTGAGTGAGCAAGCGTGTACATGTCCCAGGAGAATGTCATGCACGGAAATCATAGCGGTCACATTGGACCGGGGAGCACAGTTCACCACGCCCTGTGTTGTACACTGCTTAGACCCCTTCGGGGCTGTGTAGATCCATATTCATTGTCTTCATCCTTCTCTACCAAGACTATTCTGAGCTGTGTTGGTGATGGTGTCATGGGCTCCATCTCTTCCCTTCTCTCCTGCAGTGGGACTATCTGGAATTTATACTCTGTCCCAAGGATAGTGGAACCAGTGTGGCTCACCATGATGTCAAGCACTTTGGAAAAAACCCAGCTCTGCCAGCGTTTCCTCAAGGAGTTTACTCTTCTAATAGAGCACATCAACAAAAACCAGTAAGCCCCGACCCGAGGCTGCACACACGTTCTGGGCCCGTGTGGGCCCTGGGGAGCCCGAGCCTTCCTCTTGCGGCTAACACGGCTGTTTCCTTTCTTCTATCTCTCCAAGGTTTTTCGCCGCCTTGCTGACTGCAGTGCTGACCTACCACTTGGCCTGGGTGCCGACCGTCATGCCTGTAGACCACCCCGCAGCGAGAGGCTTCTCCGAGAAGCGTGCCTCGCAGTCAGTGAGCATGCTGGCCAAGACTCATCCATACAACCCTCTCTGGGCGCAGCTGGGTCAGTGCCTGTCTGATTCCGGGGACAATGACTGTCAGGGGCGCCGTGGGGAATGCTAGGAGTCAGCGCTTATGCTACTGTGCAGCCCATAACTCCGGCTGTCGGGTGCCAGCAGCAGCCCATCCTGTGCTAACAGTCAGAGGCCCTGAGGATGGGCAGAAGGCAGTGCAGCAAACCTTGGTTGAGAATCCCTGCTCTGAGGAAGGGCTTGGATAGGAGGAGAGGAGGCAGAGCAGACACTAACGAGCCTGAGTACTGCCACCGTGCAGTTAGTAGAGTCAGAGGTTTGTCTTTCCCTGCATCCTGGAAGTGCATGGCAGCACATATGTCCTCACAGCTCATGTGTGCTTCCAAGCAGGGCAGGAGGCAGCGCTTTGAGCCTTCCAGGTCTGCAGCCATTGCCAGCCCATGTAGATGAGAGCTGTGACAAAATAAGATGCATGCGTGTGCTTGTTTCAGACCTGTGCTGTTGGCCATCGTAGGGAGTTGAGCAACACAAGGCACTCAGCCTTGGGGAGCTTGTGGTTGCAAGGGGACACGGTGGATCTGCATTCCTGTGAGCTCAGAGCAGCCTAGCTGCTGCTTGATGGGTGTGTGGAGGTGCGGGAGAGAGGAGGAGTAATGGGGAGGATGTAGCACAAGGCTGGCTGTTTTCTCCCCAGCCCCCCTGCCTCTCTGCCCCTTTTGGACTTGGGGCCACGTGCAGGTAGACTGTGCTCACACTAGCCCTCACCTGCTTCCACCTGTCAGTGTGGTTGTGACAGGACTTTCTGCAGAGCTCCGAGGACTCTGCCTGTTGTGTGACACAGAGAAGGCCTGGGTGTAGATCTGTGAAGCCCAGGGTGGGCAAGTGGGCAGCTTCTGTGTTGGACAGGATGTGTGGCCTCCTTTTTTTTTCATGAACTGTAAGGAATCGCAAGAAACAGGAAAGTGTAAGCTGCTGGGAATATGCCACTCCTGCTGGTATAAGAGTCCAGTTTCCAAAGTAATAGAACAGCTGGGTATGGGGACACACACCTGTAACCCTGGCATCTGGGAGGCCATGGCAGGAGGTCAGCCTGGCTACAATGTGAGTTAAAGACCAGCCTTACCTGTATAGTGAAACCCTGTCTCAAAAACAAACAAAAATCCCCAGGGTGATAGAGCAATTCCATTTTGATTCATATTTCAAAGACCTGTCTGGGAGGTGCCAGGGACAGTGCCACAGCTCGGCTTCTTCACACTCAGGAGTAAGGAGGGAAGCCCAGACAGCAGGGCCCTGTGACATTCCTCTGCCACCCAACATATTGCCATGCTCATGGGCTGGGAAAGCTCAGAAGAGGTGCAGGGGTACAGGTAGCCTCAGTGGCTGCTAGACCCGCTCACCCACCCACCCGTCTTGGGTGTGAGGTACACCCAGGCAAGGGGGCCATGGAGTGTAATGTGAGGAGGCAGGTGGTCCCTGTAAACCTGAAGATCCTCCAAAGAGGGCTGGAAAAACTGAGTTCAATACACAGGAGTAAAATAAGTTTGAAATTTCATTTTTACCCAAGTTGCATTTTTTTCAGGATGTGGTGAGATTGTAAATCAGTTAAAAGAAAAAGACCTCACCATAATGGTACATATATATAATTTTTTGTTTTGTATTGCCTTTCAAGGCAGGGTCTAGTAGTTCAGGCCTTGTCGGCCAGGCTGGCCCAGGAGGACATTTCCTGTTCCTGCCCCCTGCCCTTGGAATTGCACACCCTGGGGAGCTCCATCTGGAGGACACGCTTCCGCTTGGCTCTCTAGGGAGGCAGCCTTCAGGGGTTCTCATGACATTTTCTCAGCCGTCCTCCGGTGACATTATTTGGTCTGCTTCAGACCCTTGGCGAGTGCCATCATGTTGTCACCTTTTTTTTAGGGGTCTTTTCAGATTTTTATTTCAAACATTCTGGTTGTTATTTACCGGTTCTGACTACAGCCTGGTTATGCAGAGACATGAGATAACTCTTTAACTCTCAGCCCAGGGCCTTACGGCAGTTGGAGTTACCTCCTGACTGAGACTGCCCACTCGCAGCGTGCACAGAGTGTGGCCTGATGACTGCGCCACTGCTCACATTATTGCGGCAGTGAACAGGAACTGACACTGCTAGGGGCCCAGTGGTGCGTTCTCCTTGGTCTTCCTCCTACGCGATCCGTGTGGGGTTTATGGTCCTGGCCATTGGTAACCAGCCTCATAGGTGGTATGTAAGAGGACACTTCCCATGCATTTCATGTGAAGTCATTATTCATGACTCAGTGATTTTTATTCTTATTCATGAATGCTTCTGCTTGGTTTGTCTGTGCACAGAGAGAATTCTGCGCAGGCCACCTTTCTGAGTTTTTTTTTTTTTTTGGTACTAGGGATCAAACTCATGAGCTCATGCTTGCCAGGCAGGAGCTTATGCTGCTGAGCTAAATCTCTGGGCCATTACTAAGTACTTTGAACTGATGCACTGCACATCAGTTTTGAAAGGCTTAGACTTCGGTTTTACCCCCAGGCCCCTCATCCTGAGATTCTCCTAATGCCTTCTTCTGGCCTCCAGGATGCTTTGTTCATCTGACAGCCTGTACAGCACCCTCCCTGGGCCAGGGCGAGGTGACAGCAGGGTTGCTTCTGGAGTTTGGTGGCTGTGGAAGGGACTCTGGGTTAGGGATCCATGCGATCAGTCTCACTGTTGGAAAGGCTGACACGTACGTGCTTAATAACGTGGGGTGTCTTGGTGTCTGCTTTTGTTCTCTAGGCGATCTCTATGGGGCTATAGGCTCTCCAGTGAGACTGACTCGCACTGTGGTGGTGGGAAAGCAGAAAGATTTGGTCCAGCGCATTCTTTATGTCCTGACCTACTTTCTCCGCTGCTCTGAGCTACAAGAGAACCAGCTGACCTGGACCGGGAAGCACAGAGAAGGTGACCAGGTCATTAGCGGCGGCAGACTTGTCACAGCCTTGGAGAAAGGCGAGGTGGAGGAGTCCGAGTACGTGGTAGTTTCAGTGAGAAATGAGCCTGCTCTTGTACCCCCTGTCCTACCATCGATGACAGCAGAGAGAAGAGGTCCTGGTCCCTCTGGGTCAGCTGGTACCCCAGATGGCATCGACATGAGATACCATGGTCCAAGACCTGACCAAGAAGGGAGCAGGAGGTCGCAGCAGTGCACTGAGATTTGCAGCACAGGGCTCCCAGGGCCAGCACCAGATAGCTCCTGGACCCCACAGGGTGCATTTCCTGGGGGTAGAGACAGTGAGGGAGCAGCACCCCCAGCTGGCTCCTCGGGACCTCCCTGCTGTGAGGTTCCAGGGGCAGGAAGGAAAATTGACCCCCAGACTATGCAGGAGGAGGTGAAGGAAGAGATGCCTAAGAAACTATCGGAGCAGTCTGCAGCCCAGCCATGTCCTGACAGGTGTTCCCGGGAGGAGCCTCCTGCAGAAAAGGTCACTTTTCACATTGGCAGCTCTGTCTCTCCAGAGTCTGACTTTGAGAGCCGCACCAAAAGCATGGACGAGAGGCTGTGGAGCTGTGCCCAGCACTTGGCGGCAGCCGGCACCTCAGAGGCCAGTGCAGCCACCAGCGAGGCCTGGGATGGGTGGGCCTCAGGGTGCATCTCCGGAGCTGCCTTTTGGAAGGGTGCTGGCTCTCCTTGTTCTGCTTGGGAGGACAGTGAATCCAGCAGGGGCCGTGTTGAGGACAGAGGTGCCCTTGGGCAACTCCTGCAAGCCACTAGCCCGCAGGCATCCCCCGGCCTTGCCATGGGAGTGAGAGGGAAAAGGCTGAAGAAAACTCGGGCCCTGCACCAGAGAGGTGTGGGAGAGCCTGCACAGGCGCCTGCCCTGGACAGCTGTGCTCTGCAGGACGTTGATGTTCCCCACGGGGATGCCAACAGGGGGGCCAGCTTCAGGGTTGAAGGAGACCTTCCCAGAAACGAAAGCTCCGACAGTGCTCTCGGAGACAGCGGTGACGAGGCGTATGCATCGGCCCTGCTGGGTCCGGGTCCCGGTGGTCATGGGACGGAAGGGTCCTTGGAAGTGGAGCTGCCTCTGCCGAGGTAAGCTGGCCAGCCAGCCGGGCGCAGCAGGCCTGGGGTCCTACCCTTCTCAGGGGAGGTGTCCCCTTGTCAGTGTGCCAGCTTCCTGACCATCTCTCGTCCAGGACACTCACTGGCTTGGTAGGCTGCACTCTGTGTGGCACGGTTGATGTCATGCAGAGTGGAGGGTTGTGGTTGGGGTGGCGTCAGGGCCAGGGTGTCGAGCTTCTGTCCTTGGTGGAAACCTCTGAGGTGGTGGATGATGCAGGTTTTCCACCTCTCTGTCAGCCCGATGGGTCCCTTTCTGGCCACCAGGCTCTGGGCAGGGGCCCTGCTCAGGCTTTGTGCTCCTGGCTCCTTAGTCGGAGGGTCTGGTGGGCATGCAGCACGAAGTGCAAGAACAAATGAACCAGCTCCAGAGACGGCTTTCCTGCCTTTAAGAACTCAGGTTTCTTTCCCAGCCTCCTCCTCTTCCACCAGTGATCTTACCAGAGGATTAGTGACACGGACCCCCGAGTCTACCTTATTTACTTGTGTCTTTAGGATTTGTGTCCTATTTGTAATGTTAGCGGGAAGGGTGTTTTAAGTGTACATTTTAATGGGCTGGATATTGTTTTAGGTCTCAGAGCATCAGCAACCCAAACATCAGAAACTTCGGCCGCTCGCTTCTGGCAGGTTACTGCCCCGCATACATGCCCGACCTGGTGCTTCACGGGACCAGCAGCGACGAGAGGCTGAGGCAGTGCCTGCTAGCTGACCTCGTCCATGCAGTGCATGTGAGTGCCCCAGCCGGGAACCTCGGCTGCCACAGCAGCCTGAGAAGGCGTTCAGACCAACGATGGGCATCTGGTGAAGGAGTTGTG
>PVLA01019311.1:0-12512 GCA_004027455.1 Hydrochoerus hydrochaeris
GTCTTGTAATCAGCTCCTGGTTTTCTGGTTTCCTCATAATTTTCCCCCCAGTGATTATGGGCCTCCAACTGGATTTCTGTGACTCCAATGTTATTGACCACTTTACCTGTGACTCTTCTCCTATGCTGCTGATTGCTTGCACAAACACAGAGTTTCTAGAGCTTATGGCATTTTTCTTGGCAGTATTCACCCTCATGGTGACTTTGGTCTTGGTGATTCTTTCCTATACACTCATCCTTAGAACCATTCTGAAGATCCCCTCAACCCAGCAAAGAAAAAAGGCCTTTTCTACCTGTTCCTCCCATATGATTGTGGTTTCTATTTCTTATGGCAGTTGCATTTTTATGTATGTGAAAACATCTGTGAAAGATGGTGTAGCTCTAAGCAAAGGTGTAGCAGTGCTTAATACCTCTGTTGCTCCCATGCTGAATCCCTTTATTTACACCCTAAGGAACCAGCAAGTGAAACAGGCCCTGAAGAATTTCACCAAAACACTATTATCATCAAACAAGCACTAATTGTAATACAATCTGTAGCTGAAACCACAAATAAAGTACAAGTAAATGCAAAGTATCATTCTAGGTAACAGGTAGATATGAAGGCATAAAGTATACATTCATGATATTGAAGCACTTATTTTTATTGAATTGATACAAATTAAACAGCTGACAGAATAGAAATGTAACCTACTTAGTACTTAATAAATAATAAATATTCTTTTAAAAATGGAAATAAGTGTGGTGAATGGGTGTTATGTAGAATTCAATTTAAATCAGCTGGTTGAAGAGTTTACAGTCATTTTAAAGCTCCATTTTAAACTTTCTTTCTACATTTAATCATATTTTCCTGTATTCTCAGCATTGTAATTTTCTTACCTTGTTTTCTTCCATATCACATATGTCAAGAATTTTGAAACTGTGAGGTGTGTCTACAAAATAAACATTGGTATTTTCTTTTGGAAGATGCACAGTAAGCTTTAGACAGTCTATTCTAAACCTAACAAAAATAAGTGATCCAAAAGAAAATTCACAGCAACCCTCATTAAATAAGTAGAATGAGATCTAACTTCAGTTTAGAAGAAAATGCTCTCTGATGATAACTTTGAAGAAAGTGTTCTTCCTCTACCTCTCTTTAATTTTCTTATTCTATGGAATGGGACATTCAGAATCTGTATAGGCAAAACAGTAAAAACAATGAATTTCTGTTAAAGTAGATTCCTTCATGATGTCCAAGTTATTGCCTCAACAACTGGGCTCCATCAGAAATGTGTGTCTATAACTCCATTAATTACATACTCTGGCTTTATAAAAAAGACATTTTGGAGCTGCTAGGGTGATTAGGGCAGATGGTCTCCAATAAAGTGTTACAAGCAGAGTAACTAGGAATACCTGCTTTATAGTAAATGTAAAGACTTTATATTTTGACAAATTATGTTATCTTAAAATTTTACTAGAAAAATATTGAGATAGAAGATCACAAAATAAATTCAATGAAATTTTACTCCAAATTAAGATTTATTCACATGTATTTAATGTGCACATAATGATCTAAAAATACAGTCACTGGTGCCCAATAAGTAAGAGCAGCAGTTCTAAGACAAATCATAAATTTTGAAGTTTTCAAAGAGTCATTATTAGAAGTGCACACTATTTAATTAGTAGATATAAAAATAAATATAAATTTCAGAACCTAGAAATTAAAAACATTAAATTTTTGGATGTAAAAAAAGGATGCATGAAAACTAATTTAAAAGAGAAAATAGAAAAGTTGATAACCTAATTACAAGATTGTACTTTTAAAATTAGAAATTGCTCAATTCTATTAAAAAATGACACAGGGGCATAAAGTTTATAGGATTATAATATACATAATACTCCTAAAACATAAAATTATGCAATTTTGCAATATTAAGGTAATTGTGGTATGAAGTGTAATTATATAAATTTTTTAGTGTTTGAGGAAAATGTGTGAATCAATAAATATTCATCAATCAGTAGATAATATAATTTGATATCAATTACTTTAAATACTTTTTGTAGGAGCTTAGTTGTAGGAGTTGTATGGCTTCAAAACAATCCCAAATTTGTATTACAGTTTTTCTAAAATTTAGGTGCATAAAAATTCATCTAATGTACATATTTTTAAATACTTGGAGACTGCTTGATTTTGTAATATAACAAGAGATACATAGGAAATATGCATATATACTATAAAAATCCTTCTGTAATTAGTTAATACTATCTTTCAAACACTACAATGTGATGAGATCTGGTTATTAGAAAACTCTGAGGTATAATCTATCATATTATTTTTATATCATATTATTTTTATATCATATTATTTTTATATAGGACTCAAAATACATTAATGTGACTAAATCATCAAAAATTTCTACTTGATACACATATGAAATTGACCATACCAAATCTGTAAAGGAAATATATATTAAATGAGAAATTAAAATTTTATTCAATATTTCCATTAATATTAATATAAATAACCAAGGTACTTCAGGTGGTTAGAAGGGTGGCCAATGCTCCTTTTGGCTGCTGAGGTCCTGCTGTGTAAGGGAGGAGTGGCAAATGCTCTCACCACCTGCTCAAGATTTGTTATGGTAATTAGTTTTGTCTGTAGCATTGAAGCTATGTGTATTTCTATTGAGGATATGTGTATCAAGGAAATATGGTTCTTGGTTTGTGTGTCTATTTCAAGAAACTATCTCTCAATTTATTAATGATGAGGAGTTTCTATTTATTTGTCTCTGCATCTCTTCCTTTCATACTGATGATGGGCATGGTTATGACGCCAGACAATCATAGTGTTGTCATATGAGGGAGAAAAACTTGTTACAACATATATGACATCCTGGCTAAATTAGTGCAGTTACAAATAACATTAGGATCAAGCACAGCCTTGTGACTGACAAACTGTGGTAGCTATTAATTTGATATGTTTAACCATAGAATCAAGCTCTACAGTTACACATAACAAAATCCAATATATAACAGGAACTTGTATGCAAGTTCTATAATGACTTTTCCCTGTTTGGGTGGTATTTAAGAGGAATAGGGGACATAATAGAGAGATGAATGAGGAGAAATATAGTAGAAGCAAGGCTTGAGTTTCTTGAAATTGTACGCTTATTTCCTTCCTCAAATTTGATATATTTTTATCAGTTATTTCTTCCGATAAGTTCCTGATTCTTCTTCACTTCTCAATTTTGGGTACCTCATAGGCATATATTAGTTCACTTCATATTATCTAATGAGTCATAAATTGTATTTACTTTCTTTTATTCTTTTTTTTCCCTGTTTGGTCCTTGACCTAATTCAAAATGATCTATTTATAAGTTTACTTGTTCTATTTTTTTCTTGAGCATCTGTTCTTGGACATCTATAGATAATTTTCCAGCTCAATTACAGCGTTCATCAGATCTAGAATTTTTGTTTGGGAGGTGGGAAGATGGTGGATCAATAAGTAGCAAGGTAAAGAGCCTCTCTGAGAGAAACCACTCAGATGCTATAATTTAACATCATGAGACCAGACAAAAGGAGAGGGATTCTCATGACCCAGGAAGAAACTAAAGAAAAAGAAAAAGAAAAACATGGGAGGCTGGAGCCAGGGGCACTCTCATGGGAGCTGGTCCCATGGTGGGCTAGGTGCCACTGGAGTCTGAGGACTTTTGGTACCAATGAAGTTGAGGGTTTTTGAGCCTGAGGACATTGGCAGGGGGATATGTCAAAATGGAGAATGGAGCTGGCATGGAGATCTGCACTGGCCAATGGTTATTGCTCAGAATTTGGTCCTCCTGTGTGAGGGGGCAAATGCCTGAGTGACATTTTGGAATCAGGCAAGATGGGCCTGAAACTGGAACCATAGTGGCTTCAGTTAGCTGTTCCTGGTGTAGAGCATATTGGTGGGAACTGCATGGACTGGGTCCTGCTCCTTTGAAAGATCCAATATCCAGGGATTAAGCTGCCCCTGAAGCTGTCTCAAACCAGTTCCACCTGTGTGGCACACACTAACATGGTAAAGACACCTGGTGGTTGACCAGCTCAGTATGGAGGGGCCAGCCTACACCACCCCTGCTTGTACCTCAATGATCAACAGCAGATGAGAGAGGGCAGTGATCCCTAGACAGTATGCTTCAGAGTAATCATAACCAATACAGAAAGAGCCTGAGACATCCACTACCTCCACTATACAGTTGTCTGGAAGAAACCAGAAACATGGAAAGAGAAAGAAACCAAAGAAAGTCTCCAGTCTCCAACCCAAATAATATTGGTCCAGGAGAGGTAAACACAGAAGAGATCAAGGGCAGCATACCTGCAGTATCAGAATCAGCATCAGTTGACATAAAGAAATATCTTCATGACATTATAGAACAATTCAAAACAGAAATACTAATACAAGTAAAGCAAGATACAAGAAGATTAATAAAAGAAATGAAAAGCACCTCTCAAGAAGACACAGATGGAAGAATGGAGGAGCACAAAAAAGGAGGGAAACCAATGAAGAATATAAAAAAATCTAGAATATATGAAACAGATTCAAAGAGATTACCAAGAAATTAAAATCTCTATTGAAAGCTGGCAAAACTGCTTGAAAGAAACTAAAGACAGACTATCAAGACTTGAAGATAGGTTTGTAGCTTGTGATTGTGAAAGGAAAGATCTCTTAAAAATAACAAGGAACCAGAAAGTAATAATACAAAGGCTAGAAGACAACAAGAGGATCTATAACTTAAGAATAAAATGTGTGTGAAGAAGCAGAGGTAAACACAAATGAAATACAAAGGCTATTCACAGAAATATTAAGGAAAACTTTCCAAGCCTAGGAAAAGGCAATGATTTTCAGATACATGAGTCATACAGACACCAGTCAGCTACAACCAAAACAGAGTTATATACATATAATAATCAAGATCCCAGAAATTCAACACAAGAACAGAATATTAAAAGCTGTCAGAGAAAAGAAACAGATCTCCTATAAAGGAAAACTCATCAAAATCATGACAGACTTCTCAACACCAATTATCAAATCAAGAAGAGTTTGGAGTAAAGTATTCCAAGCCCTAAAGGAAAAAAAGCTCCAACCCAGATTGATGTACCCTGCAAAACTATCTCTCAAAATTAATGGAGAAACAAGATGCTTCGATGACAAAGAGGAACTGGGGGAGTTTGTGACCACAAATCCAACCCTACAAAAAAAAAATACTGAAGGACATTCTAGAGAGAGAGAAAAAAACCCAGGGTTTCAGGAACAGTGGCAGAAAGGCCTCAATGAATGGGCAGACAGTGGAATGAAGGAGAAAAGTAGACAACCAATGGCAGAAAAATAGCATAGCATAGATAAGGCAGAGAAGGTTGGCTATAATCACTAACATAGATGGACTTGATACACTAACAAAAAGAAACACAGGCAGAATAGATCAGGAGATAGGGTCCATGGAGGTGCTCTGTATAGGAAATATAATCTACATGAAACAGGGTTTATGGACCGAAAGTTAAAGATGAGAAAATAATGGTCTATGTGACAGGGAACCAGAGAGAAATAGGGGTAGCTTGCACAGCAGCTGCAGATAGGTTGGAAAGATATGACACTTGTTCAGTGGAGAACTACTCAAGTATAAGGGAGGAAAACCTTGAGGCTTTTGTAGATAAAGGAATACAACTTAAGATCAAGCTCAGGGGTAAAAAGGCTCTGGACCACTTAGGTAAATAGAGGATTGCCTCTAAAAACTAAAGGAGTTAGTGGGATACAAAATGTACAATGTACCCTGTGAAAGTGAAAGTGTAAGAATTGTCTAAAAAGGGAAGGCAGAGGACATTGTTAATCTTGTATCATGATTTAAAACCCACATTATCCTCATCGCTCCATTTAATTTGGTTATATTCTGTTCCAGTCTGTCTACTTGTTCTAGATTTGAGGGCATAGACAACTATTCCAAAATTAGCAGAATACTCTACAGTAACCATCTTTAATTTCCTATTAACTTAATCTGAAACCTCATATTACTTACACTGTCTTATTATGACTGATCCTATTTGAATCTGGTTTGTTAGATTGCTGTCTTGTCTTGCATGATTTTACTCAAATTTGTTATGTTTGATGTGTCAACTTTGAGAATATAGACAGCTACTCTGAAGACAATAAGATTCACTAGGATACCTATTCTGATTGCCTATTACCTGCTTTTGAAGTGCTATAATGTCCCCAATGCTTTGTTTTTCTTGATATTGTTCTGTACTGCTAAGTTTAATTTTACTATGACTGATGATATGGACAACTGTATTGAAGATAACAAGAGACATCATAGTAACCATTGTAGATCACCATGTATTGAGGTTTTAATCATGTACTATGTCCATCTTTTTGTTTTGAATGACCTCATTTTGTTTTCTTTCTCATTTGGTTTTATTCATTTCAAAATAAAAGAATAGAATTTTTGTTTGGTTTGTTTTTATTCTTTTTTTAAATAATTCTATCTCATTTCATTCAGGCATCCTTTTCCTAATTTCCTGTAGTTGTTTATTTGGCTTCTTTTTTCAACTTAATATCTTTACAGAGTTGTGCAGAATTCATTTCCACATAATCATGTATTTTTATTTTCAAAGCATGGATTTCTGGAAAATTTCTTTATAAATATTGCTCTATATTTCTTTTTCCTTTTTATTCCTTCTGATTTACTATTGAGACTTGGACATTTGAATAGAAGAGTTAGCTTTCTCAGTTTCTCTGGTTTGGTTTTGTCCAGCAGAAGATCTTCACTAATCCTTTAGAAACTACTGGAGTAATTTCAAATCTTTTTAGAAACATGTGCTTTGGTTAGTGGATGTAGTTTCTCAGTAAAGATTTTCCTCAATACAGGAGGCTATAATATTTTTATCTCTCTTTGACTAGAAGAGGTACTACATTCCCTCTGTTGCTATACCTGTATCTACCTTTCTTCTCAGTAGACCCCCACCTAGCATCCAAAGCCTAAAAGAGCACTTATCAACATTCCAAGTCAGATAATACACAGATTGAAGCCTCAGACCATCCCCTCAGAAGGCAACGACATTGGGGCACACTTTACAATACTTTATTTACCCCAAACAGAGAAGGTAGGATATGGGAGTTTTCCTATGCTATGCTGAAGTTCAGTCCAATGTTTCAAAAATTAATTACTCCATTTCTAATACATCAAACATCCTGTAATGTCTATTTCTAATGTTTGTTATGGCTTCTCTGTTTTTTGTCTTTAGTATGCCCTTTTTTTTTTTTAAACTGGACATTACCTACAGTTTAAAAGTTTCTGCTGTATATTGGCCTTCAACAATACAATGGCAAGAAATTAGGGGAAGAGAAGCACCCTAGCATCCTGTGCTTGGCTGTTAATCTTTTAGTGAGACCATGTTTCTGTGCTGATGTTCTTAAATGTCATCCCAATTCCATTTTTATGGGTTGGATAGGCTGGCTACAGTAACCAATTTCTAACTTTCAGTCTTACTGAAATTAAGTCTCAAGAAATTTACTAATCACAGATCCATTCCATATTGGATCAATTATGTTATTGTTTTTAAAGAAATAACTTTTGGTTTTAGTGGGTTTTTTAATAAAAAAATTGCCTTTATGTATTTAATTTCTGCCCTTAGTATTTATTGTACCCTCTCATCCAGGTTTTTATTGTATTTGTAGTTTTGTATTCTTTACAAGGGTACTTCTATTAATGATTTTTTACTTCAACTTTTAAAATGTAAACAGGTAAAACTATATCTTCTGAAAAATTTGTCTCACATAGATTTGGTATGTAGTTTTGATATTAGCATTGAATACAAAATATTTTCTAATATCCAATGAAAATTTTTGAACCATATGCTAATCAAATTTATACTATTAAAGTTTTGAACATAGTGTATTACTTTTTCCAGCATATTTTTCATAATTTCTCCTTATAAGTTCAGTTTTACAAACAAAAATTCACCTTAAATTGTTTATTTTTAAATTGTTGTTCACATTTTCTTTACTGCTGATTAGGCTTAGTTTGCTAAATTAGTTTCCCAAACCTTCTATATTGCTATTAAATTTTCAGCACTTTTTCTATGTATTTTTAAAAGTATGTAATAAAAAATCCCGTATCATTACTGATTTTTCTGTCTCCTTTGCCTATTTTGTTTTTCAGTTTTGAGGTCCACAATATTCACAAATTTTTAATGTTCTTAGTTATCAAAAGTTTTATAATATATTATTGTTAGGATCACTGATACTATTTTCAAATGCACTAGAAACATCAAGTGTGGAAAAAAGTCTATCTTCATGTGAAGAGAATTTTCCTTATTTTTAAATAATATATTTTCTGTATATTTGATTGTATTGTAAAATTTGCCATGATGTTTCTTCATCTCTGTTTATGTGCTTAAATCTTGTTGGATAAGCACCATTTTTAGATTAGATACATGCAATTTTTTTCTGTGGTTATAAATTAAATAATATTCTACTACTAGTATTAATAATTAATACTGCTTACTAGTAATACTGGTAATTAATTAATGCTGCTTAATTAGTTAACACTAGTGTTCTTAAAGTGATTATATTTCTTTTTTTCCCTAGGTGACTTTATGACATTCTTATATGCCAAAATTATCAGTCTTAATTTTCTAAGAATGATCGGTGATATCAAAATATTATATAGTACATTTTAAAAATAAACAATTTTTTCTATGCACTTTCAATGGAATGATGAATCTTAGAAAAACTGGTAAAATAATTAAAGCTAAGCATTTTATTTTTTGAAATAATTTTTGACACACTTTGTGTATTGTTAATATAATCTTGGGTCAAATTTGGCAATAATTTGCACAGCATCATTACTATATTCCTTTGTATTGAGAGAGAGTATCAAATGAATTTACAAAGATAATTTTGGTCAGAAATTTTATTCTCAGATTTTGAAAATTTTGCATGGAACAGATACAATTTGTTGTTTCTCATTCATTTAAAATCAATACTTTTGGAATTTATTTTATTTTAAAAGCCCCAAATAAGCTATTTTACCTAAATATCATGGAAAAATTTTGTGTTCTAATCTGAATATTTTTGACTGACAAAATTTCTTACTGATTCTTAACAGCTGATTATTCAGTTCCTTGCTGTTTACATAGTAAAGAAATTACTTGGAACTACTAACAAAAGAAATAGTAGTCATGTACAATATATGGAAAAATGATGTGTTATTACCTAATTCAGGTCTAGATTATAAAAATCAGAATTGGTTTATATTCACCAAAAAGGGAAAAATCAAATGTCAACTTTAAATACTTTAATTTCCCTGATTTTAAGATACTGTATATGATTTTGAACTTTAATTTAAAAATTCTAATATCATTTTAAATGTCAAGGGAAAACAGTCTTTAGATGATTCAAGGCTAATATAAATATTGTAATATACTACTTAATAAAACAACTTTTCCAGTAGAATTTTTTTTTTAGGGTTTTTTTTTTGTGCTGAGGATTGAACCCAGGGTCTTTGTGTTTTCTATTCTTTATCTATTCTATTTTAAGACAGGATCTACCTAAATTGATAAATTGTTAAGTTGCCCATGGTGGGGTCAAATTTGATCCTCCTTCTAAAATTCCAGAGTGCAGTGATTTAAAATAATTTAATCAGAATAAGTCTCAAACAATTTTTGTGTTGGCAGATCCCTTCAGCTTAAGGGGCCTTGTCCAAAGATGAATTTATTATTAGCAGACAAGTTCAGAATCAGCTGTACTTAGATGCTATAGCTGAGCAGGATTTTAAGGCAATTCCAAACTCCAGGGACAATGTATTATATTTGTGGTATATGAAAGATAAATGACCATATGGATTGTGGGGCTTGGTTTTGAATTTACTCAGACATATCATTTTCATGGAAGCTGTGATGAGATTTAAGACTTCTGGGAATGGTGGGTTAAACATGCTTTCCTTTTTTTTGATGGCAAAGCAGGTGAGTTTCCTATGTGTTACAAAACATTGATGTGGTTTTGTTTCATTGTCAGTTTGAAATCTAGGTGAACAGAGAAGATAGCATTCTCAAAATTCTCATTTTTTTCAAAATGTTTTGAAGAACATTCAGAGACATAAGAGAAGAATATAAACAGATCAACTGAATTCACTAGGTTACCAGCAAGCTTAAGAATGGCTCTTTAAAAATGTCTGGGTTGATATGGGGGCATAGAACCCTACTTCTTATAATTTCTTTCTCAAGAATACACATGTATTTTTAAAGTATGTCCTACAGCAAAAATGAGTAAGGTTTTTCTGTAAAATGGCAGATAGTAAACATTTTGTTTTTTTGGTCCATGAGGTCCCTGCTAAACTACTGAATACTGTCATTAAAATATAGCTATAGGCACTATGCAATGAATGAATATGGGAATGTCCTAATAAAATTGCATTTGTATGAACATTTGTTAGATTATTTTTGCCCTCATGCTTACATCTACTGACTCTTGCTGTAGGGTGTTGCCCTTACCATTAAGATGTTCTTAAGTGTTTGTAGCATTAAAGTTAGGTGCCTGTTGTTTCAAGGTCACTTCATTCTACATTGACCAAAATGCCAACATGACAGATTACTTAAAGCCTGAAATCTTAATCAGCACTCAGATTTATGTCTGGTAATTCTGGAATATTCTTGCACTACACGTGTGCTGTTAGTTCCCTATTCAAGCACACTTGGGACTGTCACACAGAGAACTCTTTTGTCCAGATCCCTCTTCTATCCAGCCTTGACCTGCAGATGCAAACAATTTCAGCTGCCTTAATCTTTGTCAAGTCAGCTCAGAGACACTATCATGCTGAGTTTAGTTTTCAGAGTGTAGGTTGAGGTAGTGTGGGTGATGACCTCGTTAAGGCTTGTTGTCAAAAGTTTCTTCATAAAACTGAACCAGTTTTATTGTAAGTTTTGGAAGAGAGCACGAACACATAGCTTTAAATTTGACAGATATGTAGGAAGTCCTCATATTATTTTATTTTTCTACTTATACATGTGCACATGTACGAGTGTGTGCATGCTATTTTCAAACAGTTATATTAAATTTTTCTCCAGTTTGTTGAAGGACATCTGAATATTGTGGCTTGCTTAAATCTTTTGTATGTCATATTTGTTTCTATATTTTTGGCATTCATCGTCTCCTGTTAGAACAGGTATTAATTTTACTTGATTTGCCTATTTTGACCTTTTTATTTTGAATGTTGTCTTATTGATATATTAATGTAAATGAAATTTCTTTATATTTCAAGTGGTTCATCATATTTGCATGCTTATATCATTGTTATTAAGTGTAATTATTGTTTGTGATGTTGGGTATCAAACCCAGGACCTTGTTCATGACTGGTAATTCCTCTACCTCTAAGCTATGATTCCAGTTTACATATGTTTAAATTAACAGAGTTTTGTAAAAACAATTTCCTCCAAGTTTTCCTGAGGGATATAAGTACAATTTTGTCAAGTTATCCAATTTCTTTTTGAATAACGTATAACAGTCAAATTCAAAGTAAAGGAAGATTCTTTACTTGGAAATTACTTTTCATGATTCTTTAATGATAAAAACAATTCAAATGAAAGATATAATTTTACTGTAGTAGACTCACAAATCGAGTTTTAAAGGATCATGAGAAAGTTAATCTTGCTAGACCAGGTAGGACTTCTAGAAAAATGTAAAGGAACTCACTTTTCATTTGCATTTATCTATCAAATCTAAAATCCTCCACTTTTTACAAGATGAAAGCATTTTTTGATTGTATTATTAAAAGCTTGTTTCTCGTGCTTGTTTCATTTAGGCATTAGTTTTTATTTTATTCACATAGATCCTTAATGCAATTCCCTTCTAAGCAAGAATTTCCTAGTAGTAACATGGACACAATCTAGTCATGCTTTCTCATTATATTGGCTCTCAAAAGAAGCAGGGAAAGTATGTAGAAAGCTTCCACAAATATCCCTAGACTTAACAACTGTCATGAATTCCACCATGAGGAAATTTTGGAAGGAACTATTTCTTCACTATCAGAATGACTAAATAGAAGAAATGACTAATAAACAGGTAGAGAAGAACCAGAAATGCTCTTTTATTCTTGAAAATGTAAATATCTGACCCCATAATCTTAAAACAGAATTAGTTCCTAAAGAGTTTTCTATAGACACAATGTAAATGTTTTATATGGTCGAGTCATAACAAAGTGGGTCAATTTAGCTAAAAAAACACAAAAAGATGACTTTGGTGAACCTGCATCAGAGTCACTGCTGAGATTAAAATTGAAATTTATACATTGATAAAACAAAACAAATGTTAGCTAATGCACCTAGTAATTAGGAGAATTTTTCTTGGAGAATTTAAAATGCATTAATAGCACCAGGGTCAAGAAGAAATATCTCTGTAGTAAATCTTTGCCCAAAAGTAATGATTCAGATAGTGTTGATTTCTTTTTGTTCATCATACATATATTTTGCTGTCAATGAATGATTAACAATAGAAAAAATTCACTGAAGTTC
>PVLA01019312.1:0-12522 GCA_004027455.1 Hydrochoerus hydrochaeris
ATCGGAAAGGTCAGGATATATAGGCTGATATGGAGGAGGGAGCGTGGCGGCGCCATCTTGAGGGGACTCCTGAGTATTAAGAATCACAGAGCCGGGACTACTGGGCACACTGGACATGTCTGATGGCGGCTTTGGGGTAGGATTGCGGGAGGAGTGTAATGCAGCCTCACCCTGAGTAAGCATTTCAGCAATTTGGGGATCTACATAACGTTGAATTAGCAGCTCAGAAATTAGAGTCCAATATGAAAAAGAGGTTACCGGGACCTTTTCTGGAACAAAAACCCTATAATAGTCTTTAAGAGCATCTCCTACTCTATTCCATTTTTTAGAATCAATGGTGCCCTCTAAAGGGAACCATGGGCACACAGAATGTACAAATTGAAAGTACTGTAATAAATCCTTGGTTTTAACCTTAATCCCTCTAAACTTGAGAGCCTCCCTGAGGCCATTGACAAACAATTCATTTTCACTAAGTACTTGCCCCATGCCGATAAAGGAATTAGATCCGTTCACCTACCGTGATTCAGGAGATGTAAGGTGGCTGTCCACTCGGATCACAGGGATGGAGTCGTCCAGAAACAGTCACGCTGGCCGGCGATTTACTCCCGTGAACGGTCCTGCGTTGAAGTCCCTCGTGCCGGGAGCCCCATGGTTGGGCGCCACTTGATCTGGCCCGCGGATCAATCCGTGGGTCTCACCTGGAGAGGGAACGGGGCTGGTGGGCAGGGCAAGAGGAGAGAGAGAAGGAGACAAATTGAGGGCTTCCAATCCAGTCTCCTTTATTGATATAGGGCACAGGGTTTTTATAAGTGGGGGGGGGGACATGGAGCTGGGCAGGGTAAGCACGTTGCGTGCCCGCTCATTAGCTGAAGAGCAAGATCTATCCAAATAAGGACAAGCTAGAGGCAGGAAGCTGTTGCTAGGTAGGGGTACGTGGTAACCATGACTGGATCCTCGTCATATCCGCTAAATGCAGGAGAGGATCATGGGTAATGTAGGCTGACACACAGAACGCCCTCAGGCAGGAGGGGCGGGACGGGGGCAGTTACCTTAAGCCGCGCCCTACACAAAGCAGTCACCTGAGCCATCACTAGAAACAGGGAGATCCCATCTAGGTGCTTATAACATCAGTGCCCAGAAGGGAGAGAGGAGGATGAGTCATGCACAGCTGATGTGTCAGGGTCCAGGACTGCGCTGCTGGGGAGGAGATATAGGCCTCAAGGAACGTGGTAGCAGAAACCACGAAGTGACACCTGTCATGGGTTTTACTCAAAAAAACACAAATTAATAACAATTATACATATGTATATATCAGGCTGACTTTAAAACATAATTTAAACTTCCATAACATGGTCCAAAACTGAAATGCTTGAATATGCCATAAGAGCAAAGCACTGTCTCATTGCAAGAAAACCTCAGCTCCTCACTTGGTGTCAACATTTAATATAATATTTACATATGGTGAATAGTTAATGAGGAAAGTTAAAGAGCAGTTCAAGTTAAGAACCTGTAATTTAAGTAATATATTGTCCAGCTTCATTTTGAGCCTTATTATCACATTATTGAGGAGTCTTTGGTGTATTTGAAGTACAGAAATTGTTGTCTTCCATACAACTGCAGTGTAAAATATTACCACAGTCTATCTGATTGACATTTTAGAGCAACATCCCTGCAGACAACATTTGTGTCTTTTGTTCTGTCTTTTTCTGTGTTTATTCATTGTTTTATTATTTTATTGCATAGGAGAAAAAAACCAAAATTTCAAAACGGGATAATAGGGGAGCAAAAATGGTTAATAAATTGAGTATTGTTAACTTTTAATTACTTAAGAGTACAAGATATAGGTATTTAATTGCTCATATCCTGCTAGCACAAATCATTCTTTATAATGAACAAAGAGAAATTCATAATATAACTATCATATATATATCATAAATACCTTCCTTTCCTTTTCTCCTTTGCCCCATTCCAGTTTCTCTTTCTTTTTGAACAATTTTTATCCCATTTTACTTTTTTTTCCTGCTGTGAAAACACTGATTCTTAGCTTCTCAGCAGATTTCAAATGTGCAGTACCACTTTGGGAACTGCTCTAAAGCAGAGCTGTGATGGGAAAGTGGAGAGATGTAGGTCACGGGTCCTAATGTAGATGCAGGAGGAAGGAGTCATGGAGATCTGTCCACACCGTGCTGACCACACCTCACACAGCTGTGGATGAGGAAGTTTTCTTTTTTCCTTTGAGCAAAGTATGCTCTCTTTCAACATAAGGAGATTGATGAAGAAATTTTCCACTGGGCACAAGGAAAGATCTGAGGAGATGCACTGTGTGTCTCCTCTGGCTGAAGACAGGAGAATTTCACTGCCCAGTGTGCTACCTGCCCCATGCTCTCATCTATGGAGCAGCTCTCCATTGGTAAATATGAAAAACCATGATGACCAAGCAGAATTTAAGCTTCTCTGGTACTGTCAAAAATGAAAACCTTGGGTGAGGGATATAGGTCAGTGCTAGAGCACCTGCCTGGCAAAAGTGAAGTTGTGAGTTTGATAATTGGAAAAAAAATAGGATTGATCTTCAGTCAATGACTATAGTAAATAACTATAAGAATAGGAATTATTCATAAAATGACAGAAATAAAAATATATGAAAACCTCTGGGGAATTAGACATACCATGATTTTCTCTAAAAAATGAAACCATGCAAAACAGAACCAAATTCTTAAAAATATTACACATTCACTGAAGACATTTTACCCATTTCACTGACATCACAACTAAGGTAAAGTGGACAGAAAGTAGTTAGTTTTCAAAGATTTTAAAGAAATGCTAACATAGTACATCATACAAAGACCTGGAGAACCAAGACTGAAACCTTAGACAGTGTGTGGGAAAAGGGCTGGAAATGTACAAACCAAGCACAGATTGTGACCCAGGATAATATAGAAATATAGAAGAGATCAATGCTGTAATCCTCAAACTGCAAGCTGTGAAGGACATGCATGTAATGAACAGAGTGCATTTATTATTTACACTGTCCATATTTGGATATTCATAACTGTGCTCATGAGGCAGGGGATGCTGCCTAGAGGAGCAGAGTCACATCTGGGCCTCTCAGAGGGCAGTGAGTGTACAGCAGTGTCTCCCTGTGGTTCCGGGTGCAGCAGTACAGGATGTGCACTGTGCACACATTGGGATCGTTTGGCAGTTGGTTCCTTGCAGCAGTTTGGCAGTTTGGTTATAGCTGTTGCACCCTGGGCCTCGGCTGAAACTTCCCCATGCTACTGTCCCCGCTACCCTATGGGGGGAAGGAGCTGGTCATCTTCCTGTGTGGGCAGCAAGTGGTAAACTTTGCAGAGTGTGACCTGGGGCTGTGACAATCACGTCCTGTTTGTTTTCTACCTTTTCTCAGTTCCTATTCCCTGTCTTTCAGAAGTAACAACATGCCCCAAATCAGTCAGCCTCTCATGTCCTGTAAATCCTGGAAGGGAAGGGAGCAGAGCATCATGGTGGAGAAGCCTATTTTGAGACATGGGGTCCACAGAACCCTTGGGAGGCAGAGCTCATGCACTGTTGGTGCCAAGCCCTACTGGCCCAGGTCAACACCAAGGACCAGGCACTTTCATGGAGGGCAGGGTCCACATGGGCACAGGTCACCTCCTGTGCGATTGTCTTTGCAGGATGTTGTCTGGCCCAGATCCTCTTTGCCAGATGCTGTGTCCTAACTGTCCCTGCTCACCCCTCAAACACAAAGGGATTCCCAGGTGGGAGGTATGGGGCAGGTGCAGGTTTTCATAGCAGACTTTCCAGCGAATCCTCTGGCGGCTCACGTGCAAGGTGTCTCAGTACCTGAGGGTCTCATTCTGTTCAGGGAGCTGAAAGGATTCTGCCCTGTGCTAAGCCAGTCTCCTGCAGGAGCCTGTGATGCTCAGAGTCTGGGCTCCAGGGTGAGCTGGAATCATCTCTGTGAGGAGGAAGCCCCAGAGCTGGGAACTAAGACCCCTGTGAAGACCAGGAGCTGCCTGCTCTTCTCCAACCTGTCCAGGATGAGGAGATAAAGGGCTTTCCTGCTGCAGAGGAACCTCTGTGAGAGAACTGTTACAAATAATCTCACATTTGACTTCTATTGCTTGACTCTGGTAGATTTCAGCCGCTCCTACACATACAGTAGTATTAATAAAGAAAGTTGTGAAGAGAAACGTGGCTCAGTCTTGGTCACCACTCTGAGAAATTGCTGTTCTGGGAGACCTGCAGTATCCATGCTGGGGTGAGCTGCACGTTGCCCAAACACCAGGCAGCCTGTGACATACAGATGCTGTGGGATGGGGAAATCCTTACAGAGATGCAAGTGAACAAACCACTGAGGGCCATGAATGTGAGAATGGCTTCAGGTTCCCTCTCTAAGCCAGGACCCTCTGCTCTCGTATTTGGTCATGACCATCTTTCTACCAGCTCCGCTAAGCCCTGTTTTCCCTGGGATGAGGTGATGCTGTGTGCTCAGCTATGCTCACACAGATTGAGACCCTGGTCTCTGAGCTCCACAGTGGATTTCTAAATAACAAGCTCACTGAGCACTGTTCTGTATCTGACACCACAGCACAAAGAGGAAGACGTGGTGGCTGGGACAGGAGCTCCCTGGGCCGACAAGCTCCCCGCAGCTGCCAACCCACCCACACCCTGTGCTGCTGGCTTCAAGGATGCAGTCTTTGGCTCTTATCCCTTCCCTTCCTCCTGTCAGGACTCTGCAGCCAAAGGGACACAGGAGGTGACAATGACATGAGACCACAGACCCCTCCAGCAGGGTTCACTCAGTCCTGGGCACTCAGGACTGTGAGCCAAACCCAGTATCACCTGGAACTCAGCACCCACCAAACTCATGCAGAGGCCAGGATGCCCTGGGCTCTGAGCCCACAGAGCACCTCAGACAAGGACCTGAGCCTCTCCTGGGAGGTTTCCTCCATGGTAACTCTGCTCCTTCTTAGGTGCCATCTGCCAAATCTGCATAGGGTGGAACCCTGTTTAACAGTCTAGAGTCATTTAGCCATACCCAGCATCCTGTGGCTGCATTAGTGACCTCAAACCTGTGAAGACGTGAGCCACACTCTAGCTCTCAGTGTTGGTGACCAAAGTTTCTGAAACTCCCTTAAAATAATCTCATAGTGCTTGTTGCAAATATGCAGACCAATCTTTCTTGAAATTATCCAACAAAATCACAGTGATGAAGTCTATTCTGTATCTGAGCTATCTGTCAAGTAGAGCAGTAACCAGCAATGGATATCACTTACATAAAAATTAGAATAAATGAAAAAAGCTATACTTCAGGTCTTCATCAAGATCTGTCAGAACTCAGGAGCCCATAGCACCCAGGGTAGTGCAGGCTGTGACATAGAAAAGTAGGAATTCAGTGCTTTTCCTTGGCATCAACTTCCCTCCTTCTCTAGGTTGGTGGTGGGAATTTAGAATCACAGGTCCCTTTCATCACAGAGTTGGGTTTCATGTGAAAGACCCACAGACCATAATATTTGAGGTCAATGGCAAGATGACTTTGTCTCTTGGCATCAGGAAACAAGCAGAATCCCTCTTGCTCTGTCTCACAACTCCTTCCCTCCTGGAAATTGCTGGGATAGAGACTTTGCCCCAGCACTGAGGCTGTGAACTTATCCTGAGCCTGGTGTCCTGTGGACAGGGAGCCACGGCCGCTCTCTGCACTCCCTGTGCTCTGGAAGCGGGTTTCTGATGACCGTCCAAGGCTCCCTGAATCCCTCTTCTTCCCTGGAATCAGTGTCTGTGCAGAACAAGCCCTGGCCCACTACTCTGAACTAGGAGCTTCCTAGCTGTTGGAATTAGCATGTGGTTTCCTTCCTATGGAATTCCCTGTATTTCTAGGGCACTCATTGTGGACACACAGTTTCCATTCATCTCTCAGCCTCAGTAAGGAGGTTCTATGGACCCCATGGTGTCTGTGGCATATTTCACTGTTCAGTACCCGATCTCCCTGGCCTCTCATGCCTGGAACATCAGTGCTCTGGGGCCCCGGTGATTCTCATTCTCCTCTCTGAGCTAGGTGTCCTCCAAGGATCCTGTCCACACAAAGTTTCAGCAACATGTGCTGAGGAATTGCACTGATGTCCACTCCCGACACAGGAGGACTGTAATGACCCCAGGACACTCTAAGGTGACCCAGTCACTCTCGTCTCCCTGGGGCAGTAGGTTGATGGTGCTTCCTCTGCTGTCTGAGGCCTGTGACTGAGGGGCACATGCTGGTCAGTGGGCAGAGAGGAGCCCACACACACTGTGAGCCTGCTGTGTGCAGGACGGCCACCCACGCTGCAGGGCACACACAGCCCACACTTCAGAGGATGGGGTGAGCAGGGACAGAGAGAGGTGCCATGCTGCTTGAGTAATTATCATCAGTGTATCTTACCAAAGTGACAGAAAAAATGTGTTCACCTGAGCAAATGAAGAAAAAAATTCTCTAGAAATACAGCAGGTGTCCACAATTACAAATAATGGTGTGAGTGCTTAATTGAATTGGAAAGAAATTTACAAATCACTTGGAAGACACTTCCTACTTACAAAGGAAAAATTGATGTCTTTCATTCAAGAATTAGGAAGGAGAGAAGGAACTGTGTCACTGGGCTTCTGTTCTACATTGCTCTGGAGGTCCAGGCAAGGGTGTGAGGGCAACATGATGACAATGAATAGCAATGACACTGATGGCAGAGAAGGCTAAAGAATGAGCTGTGGCTCTTGAGAAATTACAAAAGTCAAACAGAAAGCCACTAGGAAGAAGATAATAAACATATCAAAATAGTGATGCAAAATGAAAATGTAGATTCCAGATACTTGTGGATACTGGGTAAGCAGAGCTGCCCCAGCAGAGCGAACAGAGGAGCCCTCGGCCTGTGGTTCCAGGAAATCCAGGTGGTGAGAACACACACACACAGTGACCTGTTAGGAAGTGTTTCCGGGTGGCAGGGAGAGCATCCAGGAGGATTAGGACAGAGGGGGAAAGTTAGACCCAGAGTTGTCAGGTCATCAGCCAACTCCAGGGAGGTGACCTAGGACAGTCTCTCAGGAGACTATGACAGAGGAACAATTCACCCGCTGTGGTGTCTCCAGAAGGGTCTATGAGAGCAGGACACAGGGACCTCACTGCAACCTAACCATGCAGGTGCTGCCAGGGGTGCAGGACCTGGGACGAGAGGTCACAGGGCAGATGGCTCTAGCTCAAGGGCAGAGCAGCATCGGCTCCTGCCACAGCTGCCCTTGCACCCCATGAACAGCTTTCCCATCCTGCTCTTTCCCTGGAGAGATCTTTCCTGTGCTACCAGGTGCCACAACAGGTAAGAGAGATCTCAGTGCTCAGCTTCAGTAGTCACAGTGTGGGCTCTGTCTGCTCCTCAGCCCATCTACTGTCACCATGTGTGCAGGAAGCAGAGGTGACCCTGGGTGTTGAGGGCCCAGGGCTCCTGCTGTGAGATGATCCTGAACCAGGGTTGCATTTGCACTGTGAGGCTTTCCAGCAGGAGACACATGTGTCCACTCAGTTCCATTTTACACTGATCACCTAGAGTCATTGTGCACCAGACCTCAAAAAATGCTAGAGCCCTCCCTGGCCCAGCATGAAGATCACCCATGGGACCCAGTGCAGGTGCCAGCAAAGCACCGCACCTCATACCTGGTGGGGACGGGCTGGTTGCTCCTTCAGTAAGAACCACACTCTGCTTTTACTGCAGCATCTTTAGATGCGAGGGAAGGTGCAGTTTAAACTGGGTGGATGCATGGTCATCTCAATAGATGCAGAAAAAGCTTTCGACAAAGTCCAACACATGTTCATGATAAAAACCCTTCAGAAACTCAGAATACACGGCATCTATCTCAACCGTGTAAAAGCCATCTATGACAAAGCAAGAACCAACATTATACTAAATGGACAAAAAGTGAAAGCTTTCACTTTAAAATCAGGAACAAGACAAGGATGTCCACTCTCACCACTCCTTTTCAATATAGTTATGGAAACACTAGCCAGGGCAATCAGACAAGGGAGAGAAATAAAAGGAGTAAAGATAGGAAAGGAAGAAGTTAAATTATCACTATTTGCAGAAGACATGATACTCTATATAGAAGACCCAAAAAACTCCATTAAAAGACTACGAGAGGTAATAAACAAGTTCAGTAGTGTAGCTGGATACAAAGTCAATGCTCAAAAATCAAAAGCATTCCTGTACACAAACAAAAAACTCACTGAGAGAGAAATTATGGAAATATTGCCCTTTACAATAACATCTAAAAAAATGAAATACTTAGGAATGAACCTAGCTAAAAATGTAAAAGACCTATATGCTAAAAATTATACTATGCTGAAAAAGGAGACTGAAGAAAATGGAAGGGCATTCCTTGCTCTTGGTTAGGAAGAACCAACATTGTGAAAATGGCTATACTCCCAAAACTCTTATACAGATTTAACGCAATCCCAATCAAAATACCATTGACATAACTTGCAGATCTAGAGAAAACACTCCTAAAACTCATTTGGAAACAGAAGAAACCTAGAATAGCAAAGGCAATTCTAGGCAACAAAAGCAAGGCAGGAGGCATCTCAATTCCTGACTTGAAACAGTACTATAAAGCCACAGTGATCAAATCAGCTTGGTACTGGCACAGAAATAGACCTGAGGATTGATGGAACAGATTAGAAGATACAAGCACAACTACAAAGACACTCAGCCACCTGATATTTGACAAAGGGGCTAAATATGTCCACTGCAAGAAGGATAGTCTCTTTAATAAATCGTGTTGGAAAAATTGGCTCTCTACATGCCGAAGACTGAAACTAGATCCATGCATATCACCATGCACAAAACTAAAGTCTAAATGGATCAAAGACCTCAATATTAAAACAGAAACACTAAATCTACTGGAAGACAAGGTAGGTAGAAGTCTTGGAGACATAGGGGTAGGCAGAGAATTCATGAACCAAACGCAAACTGCACGGGAAACACTTGAAAGAATCAATAAATGGGATCTCACATTATTGAAAAGTTTTTGCACTTCAAAGGCAATCACCAACAGAGTGAAAAGAAAACCTACAGAGTGAGAAAGAATTTTAACCAGCAACCCCTCAGACAAAGGACTTGTGTCCAGAATATATAAAGAATTGAAAAACATCAATCCCCCCAAATTCAAAGACCCTCTCCAAAAATGGGCATCTGAGATGAACACACAGTTCTCAGAGAAAGATATACAAATGGCAAATAAAAACATAAAGAGATGTTCACCATCACTGGTCATTTGAGAAATGCAAATTAAAACAGCATTGATATTCCATCTTACCCCAGAAAGAATAGCTGCCATCAAGAAATCAACTGATAACAAATGTTGGCGAGGCTGCGGAGAAAAAGGAACACTGCTCCACTGTTGATGGGAATGTAGACTGGTGCAACCATTATGGAAATCCATATGGAGAATTATCAGAAGATGAGGATTGGAAGCCTCATTCATTCCAGCTATTCCCCTCCTGGGTATTTTCCCTGAAGAACTGAAAAGTTCATATCACAGTGATATATGTGCACCCACGTTCATAGCTGCACAATTTGTGATAGCTAAATCCTGGAAACAACCAAGATGCCCATCAACTGCAGAGTGGATAAAAAAGATGTGGCATTTTTATACAATGGAATATTACTCAGCTATAAAAAAGGATGATTTTGAGGCCTTTATAGGCAAATGGAGACAACTTGCGACTATCCTCATTAGTGAAATAAATAAGAATCATATTTATAAATATCACATTGTGTCTCTAGTGTAAAAAGTAAATAAGAAGTACAGATGTAATAAACCAAAATGTGTAATTGCTATTGTAAAAAAGAGAGGAAAAGAAAGTACTCTAAGGGATATAACTGCATGTAAGTTTGAGTGTGTAAAATAGATGACCATATTGCTTAATCTTTGAGCAGAACTGTTTGTAATCTGACTGTTTGAATATTTACTATGTACCCTTTAACTCTGTAACTTGAACAACTACATCCAGGATGACAGTACATAATTTATAAATTACTGATTTCTTAATGGGGCTTTTTCTCATTTTCCTTTTTTCTTTCTTTCTTTTAGAATTCTGTATGGTTGCTACCCTTTTTTCTGTTTTGTTTTTTTTTCTTCTCTTTAAATAAAATTTTAAAAATGTGTAATTGCTATTGTAAAAAAAAGAGGAAATAGGAAGCGCTATAAAAGATAGCTTCATGTAAGTTTAGATGTGTGAGATTGATGACCATATTTCTAGGTTCTTGTTGGATTGTTGAACAGATCTGTTTGCACTCTCACTGCTGAAGTGTCCACTTTGTGTGCTTTAATCCTGTAACTTGCATAACTATTTCTAAAAGAACAATATGTAATGTATCAACTAGTGATTTCTTACTGTTTATCTTCTTTTCTTGCAATTCTGTAATATTTATACCATTTTCCTGTTTTTTCTCTCTTTAATTAAAAAGTGTATAATTGCTATTTTAAAAAAGAGAAAATAGGAAGTGCTATAAAAGGTATAACTGCGTGTATATTTATGTGTGCAGGATTGTTACTCATATTTGTTAGTTCTTGTTTGATGGTTGAACAGATCTGTTTGCGCTCTCACTGCTTGAGTGTCCATTTTGTGTGCTTTAATTTTGTAACTTGAACAACTATTTTTAAAAGAGCAATATGTAATTTATCAGCTAGTGATTTATTACTGTTTATGTTTTTTTTGAAATTCTGTAATATTTCTCTCCTTTTTCTGTTTTATCCCTTTAAATAAAAAATTTAAAAAAATAAATTGTGTGGATGAGGAGCACTGTCCAGTGAAGGGGCCTATACTAACCTTTTCCTCAGCACACATAAACCATCACCACACTGAGTGATCCCCTCTGTCCACTCCAGCAGCACTGTGCTCCATTCACCATCAACACTGACCCCGGCAGTCATGTGACCCTGGGTGTCACTCCATGCTGGGTTCAGTAGTGAGCCCACCTGACTGGAGCAGGTGAGCTCTGTCACTTGTCCTGAACCTGCACAACTTGCAAGTTGGGGAAAAGAAGCCTCATCTGCTGGAATGAGGTCTGCACACACTTGAACCTCATACCTGGGTGATGACCCCCAAATCCTCATTCACTCATAAGTGTGGCTTTGGGGAGGAGCCTGGATCATGGGACTGGATCGTTGCTGTGTGGCACTGGAGTCTTCCACTGATGGGTTTCTGAGACGCTGTGATGTTGGCAGGTGAAATCTGGTGAGAAGTGGTGGCCACCGTGAGCAGGGGATGGGAACTATGTGTCATTCCCAGTCCCTTGACCCCTCTCACTGCTTCCCGGTCGCCACACCATGGACTGTATTTCCCATCCCACACCACCTGGGCAGGGAGCCAGCCAACTATAGACTGAAACCTCCATAAACTGAGTCAATCCTTTCTGCCTTTAACTTCTGGGTGTCCAGTATTTTGTCCCAGCAACAAGAGAGCAAATATGGCAACCACCAGGAGGGGGCAGCAAATCTTCCTCACTGGGTCTGATGCCCAACAGGGTATGGGATGACTGAGCTCACAGCACCTCTGTCTGAGGACCCAGAATGTCTGACTGACTCACCTGGAAAATCCCACCTCCTGTTCTCAGGTCAGGGGAACCAGCTCCCCATGAAATCAGAGGGGAAGGGGGCTCAGGGCCACATGATACAGGGTGAAGATAGGATAGGGGGCTGTGCCCAGCGCAGCAGTGGGTACTGATGGGCTGACAGACATGGGAAAGTCCCCTCAGAGATGCTGAGACAAGGAGCTGGGATAGCAATGCAGGTCCGGTGTGTCTCCTGGAGTAATGGGTGCGGGTGTAGAGGATATAACCACAGATGTTACAGTTATAGATACATATTGATATTGTTACAGATTTAAACAGCCACCAGATGCTGCCAATTGACTGGAATCCACGGCCTCAGGAGCAAAGGGGAGCCCAGTAAGTGGCCTCCATCACTCTCGAACTCACACAGGAAATGTGCAAGTCCTGGGCCTGACCTTAGGGGATGCTGGGTTAGAAAGCCTTCCCTGGGGGAAACTCACACCACTAAGACATTAAAGAAATTGCTTTTACTCTGGTTTCTTCATCACAGACCAGTAGATGAAGAAATTGTTTAGTACAATCCTTTTTCCTGGACAATTTTCTTTCATGATTATGAGGACTTGGACATGAGATAACTCACCAGGCTCCATGTCTGGATCTCTGCACAGATGGGTGCTGTGGGCTGAGTCACACTCCAACTACATGTGTGATCCTGGGGTGAGCTGCAGTATTCATGAATGTGAACTCATGTCATAAAGGAAAGTGCAGTGTTCATTAGGAATTGAGGAAATGACAACCAGTGGGTGTACAATTTTCAAGCTAAAAATATACCTCAACCATAGCGGATATAACCTGAAAATGGAAGTTTCATCAATACAGCTGGATGCTGTATTGCACCAGCAGCAGGGACCAGCATCCTCCTCAAGGCATCTGCAGAGCTGGGCGAGGACGGCCA
>PVLA01019314.1:0-12518 GCA_004027455.1 Hydrochoerus hydrochaeris
AGGAGGAGGAGGAGGAGGAGGAAGAAGAAGAAGAAGAAGAAGAAGAAGAAGAAGAAGAAAAAGAAGGAGGAGAAAAAAAGGAGAAAGCAGCAGCAGCTGCTGCGTATTTCTGAGGATGTGTTTTGTGTCCTGCTGAATTTCTCTTGCTCTGCTCAGTGTTATACTCCTACGTTGGAAAGAGGGGCCCTGGTTCTACTGAGCTGGCCATCCATGTTCCTGGCCAAGGGACATCTGTCTTCTAGTGGCTTCTCAGGGGAACCTTGTAAATGAGAAACTGTGGGAACGATACTATCAGTAGTTTAGCAAAAGAATTCCCGAATTTCTATTTTCATCCCACCCTATCATTTATTTGTTGTATGTTTCCTAGCAAAGTGTTTATGTATTCTGAACCTCAGCATCCTTTTCTATAAAATGACTGCAGTCATTTAGAACCAATGGTAATAGAACAAAAGCATGGTAGGACTTCACAGCAAGATGATATTAAATCAACAATGGCTGCCATATTGTCTTGTTTTCTTCAAAGTAGCTGTTTATACAATCACACATAATAAAATCAAACAAGTACAATACAACCATTCCAACCAATGAGTGAAAATATTAGAACACTTCAAAGCAATATAAAGGGGAACCATAATTACCATAAAATCTTATGTACTCTTACCATTTCTTGCACTAGAGAGATTATACGGTATTTATACATGTGAGTTTGATTTATTTCACTTATGAGTATTGTGTCCATTTATTTATAAATATCTCAATGTGATCATTTTTGTAGCTGAGTAGTACTCCATTGTATAAAAGTACCACAATTTTTTTAACCATTCTTCAGCTGATGGGCACTTAGGTTGTTTCCAAGATCTGGCTATTACAAATTGTGCCACTATAAACATGGGTGCACATATATTACTGTGGATATATGTTTTCAGTTCTTCTGGGAATATGCCTAAGAGTGGAATAGCTGGGTCAAGTGGAACCTCCAACCCCAGCTTTTTGAGGAATCTCCAGACTGACGTCCACAGTGGTTGTACCAGTCTACACTCCCACCAACAGTACAGAAGAGTTCCTTTTTCCCCACAGCCTCTCCAGCATTTGCTGTTGGTAGTTTTGTTGATCCTGGCCATTCATTCATTTTGGAGTGAGATGGAATCTCAGTGTGGTTTTAATTTGCATTTATCTAATGGTAAATGATGATGAACATTTTTTTCATGTATTTATTTGCCATTCATATTTCTTCATCTGAAAACTATGTGTTCATCTTGGATGCCCATTTTTGGATTGGGTCTTTGAATTTTGGGGGTACTGATTTTGTTTAATTCTTTATAAATTCTAGACAAGAGTCCTTTGTCTGGGGGACAGTTCACTAAGATTTTTTCCCAATTTGTGGGTTTTCTTTTCACTATGCTGGAGATTTCTTTGGACATGCAGAAACTCTTTAATAAGAAGTGATCTCAGTTATTGATTCTGGAAATATTTCCCATGCAGTTTGGTTCTTGTTCATAAATTTTCTACCAACCCCAATGTCTTCAAGATTTTTACCTACTTTGTCTTCCAACAGATTTAGTGTTTCTGTTTTAATATTTGGATCTTTGATCCATTTAGACTTTAGTTTAGTACATGATGATAGGTATGAGTTTAGTTTTAGTTTTGGCATATGGAAAGCTAGTTTTTCCAGCACCATTTATTGAAGAGACCATCTTTCTTCCAGTGGACATGCTTGGCCCCTTTATCAAAGATAAGGTGGCTGAGTGTGTTCGTAGTTGTGTCTTCTAGTCTATTCCATTGATCTTCAGGTCTGTTTTTATTCCAGTATCACGTTGATTTTATTACAGTAGCTTTGTAGTATAACTTCAAGTCAGGGATTGTGATGCCTCCTGCCAACTTGCCTTTGTTGTTTAGAATTGCCTTTGCTATTCTTGGTCTCTTCTGGTTCCAGATGAATTTTAGGAGTGATTTCTCTAGATCTATGAGGTATGTTAGTGGTTTTAATTGGGATTGCATTGAATCTATAAAACAATGTTGGGAGACTGGCCATTTTCACAATACTTATTCTTCTTATCCATGAACAAAGGATGTCTTTCCATTTACTGAGGTCTTCTTTGATTTCTTTTTTCAGGGTATTATAATTTTCCCTGTACAACTCTTTTACCTCTTTCATTAGATTAATTCCTAAGTATTTCATTTTTTTGGATGCTAGTGTGAAGGGTGTAGCTTCTCTTATTTTTCTCTGGGTGATTTTGTTGTTAGTGTATAAGAATGCTATTGATTTTTAAGTATTAACTTTGTATCCAGCTACATTGCTGAATTTATTTATTATATCTAGGAGTCTTTCAATGGAAGTTCGGGGGTCTTCTATGTAGAGTATCATGTCATCTGCAAATAATGATAACTTCTTCTTTTCCTATCTTTACTCCTTTTATTTCTCTCTCTTGTCTAATTGCTGTCTAGTATTTCCAGTACTATGTTGAATGGGAGCAGTGATAAGGGACATCCTTGTCTTGTGCCTGATTTTAAGATAAAGGCTTTCAGTTTTTGGCTATTTAATATGACACTGGCTGTTGGTTTGTAATAGATGGCCTTTATTATATTGAGGTAAAGACCATCTATTCCAATTGTCTGTAAGGTTCTTATCATGAATGGGTGCTGAATCTTATCAAAAGCTTTTGCTGCATCTATAGAAATGATCATGTGATTCTTACTTTTGGCTCTATTAAAATGGTGGATTACATTTATTGATTTACATATGTTGAACCATCCCTGCATGCCTGGGATGAATCCCACTTGGTCATGGTATATAATATGCTTGATGATTGCCAATATTTTATTGAGAATTTTTGCATCTATGTTGATTAGGGAGATTGGCCTGTAGTTCTCTTTTTTAGTTGGGTCTTTCTCTGGTTTTGGTACTAGAGTGATATTTGCTTCCAGGAATGACTTAGGGAGAACTGCTTCCCTTTCAATTTCATTGAATAGTTTGAGGAGTGTCAGCATTAAGTCTTTATTTTTCTTGTAGAATTCTGCAGTGAATCCGTCTGAGCCTGGGCTCTTCTTTGTTGTTAGGGACTTGATTACATTTTCAATTTCATTAATAGAAATTTGGTTATTCAGTAGTTTTACATCTTCTTGATCCAGCTTTGGTGGTTCATATGTTTCTAGGAATCTGTCCATTTCTTCTGTATTATCGAACCTATGAGAGTAGAGGTTTTTGAAATAGTTGTTGATGATCTTCTGTATTTCCACAGGGTCGGTAGTGATTTCACTTTTTTCATTCTGTATTGCATGAATTTGAGTCTTTTCTTTCCTTTTTTAAATTAGGTTGGCTAGGGGCTTATCAATTTTATTTATTCTTTCAAATAACCAAATTTTTGATTCATTGATTCTTTGTATTGTTTTCTTAGTCTGTATTGCATTAATTTCTGCTCTGATCTTTATAATTTCCACCCTTCTTTTGGCTTTGGGCTTAACTTGCTCTTCTTTTTCTAGAAGTTTGAGGTGTAACATCAGGTTACTTATTTGTGTTCTTTCTGTTTTCCTAATGTTGGAACTCAGTGCAATAAATTTTCCTCTGAGGATTGCTTTCATTGCATCCCACAGGTCCCGGTAAGTTGTATTTGTTTTTTGCTTGCTTGTAGATATTTTTTAATTTCTTCTTTAATTTCCCCTGTGACTTACTGATTGATCAAGAGTGTATTATTTAATTTCCATGTGTTTGTGGGTTTTTTTGTGTCTTTTATCATTAATTTTTAGTTTCATGGTGCTATGATCCGATAACATGCATGGGAAAATTTCAATTCTTTTGCATTTAATTAAATATGTTCTGTGGGTTAGTATATGGTCTATTTTAGAGAATGTTCCATGTAGTGCTGAGAAGAATGTATATTCTGATGTTGTTGGATGGAACACTCTGTATATCCCTGTCAGGTCCATTTGTTCACAGGTGTGATTCAGTTCTGTTATTTCTTTGCTGATTTTCTGTCTAGTTGTTCTGTCCCTTTGTGTCAATGGCATGTTAAGGTCTCCTGTTAAGATTGTGTTATTGCCTGTTTGATTTTTCATTTCTGTTAATACTTGCTTTCGGTAGCTGGGTGCTCTGGAATTTGCTGCATATATATTTAAGATTGCTATCTCTTTGTCTTGCAGTTTTCCCCTAACTAGTATGTAGTGACCTTCTTTATCTCTTTGGACCATTCTTGGTTTGAAGTTCACATGGTTTACAAACAGAATAGCTACCCCCACTTTTTTTTGAGTTCCTGTTTCATGGAGTATTGTTTTCCATCCTTTGACTTTCAGTCTATGAGTTTCCTTTTGGGTTAGATGAGTTTCTTTAAGACAGCATATGGTTGGATGTTGTTTCTTGATCCATTCTGCCAGTCTGTTTCTTTTAGTTGGTGAATTGAGGCAATTTACATTAATGGTTGTAACTGTCATATATTGGTTTATTGTTGACATGTTATCTTTCTGATGTTGTATCTTAACTTTCCATTCTTTTTAATTGTCTGTTTTGCTTAGTGGTTTATTCCTATGTGTATCTATAATGTAGGGTTAGTTTCGTGATCATGAAGTTCTTGAGCTATTCTTTGTCATGGAAGTATCTTATTTCTCCATCCATTTTCAAGGACAGTTTTGCAGGGTACATCAGTCTGGGTTGGAAGTTGTTTTCCTTTAGGATCTGAAACACTTCACTCCCTGCTCTTCTTGACTTCATTGTTTGTGTTGAGAAGTCTACTGTGATTCTGATAGGTTTTCTTTTATAGGTGATCTGTCTTTTCTTTCTAACAGCTTTTAAGATTCTGTTCTTATGTTGGATTTCTGGGATGGAGGTTATTTTATGTCTGGGTGTAGTTTTGTTTTGGTTACAGCTGTTTGAAGTTTTGTATGCTTCACTAATCTGTATGTCAGCTTCTATACTCATGTTTAGGAAGTTTTAGCTATTACTTCTGTAGATAGTCTTTTGATATCATTTGTGTTTTCCCCTTCTTTTTCATTTATCCCTATTAATCTTATGTTATTTTTCTTTGCATCATCTTGCAGCTGTTGAATTGTTATTTCCTGATTTCTTGTTATTTTTAGAAGACCTCTCCTTTCCTGTTCACTAGCTGCAATCTTATCTTCAAAGTCTGAAATTCTATCTTCACTTTCATTGAAGCAGTTTTGGCAACTTTCAATAGAATTTTTGATTTCCTGTATATCTCTTTGAATATGCTTCATGCATTCTGTTTGTCTCTTAAATTGTTCATTCAGGGATTCTATCATTTTGCTTTGTTCCTCTAATTTTTTAGCTGTGTCTTCATTGGATACATTCAGTATTTCTTTCACTACTTTTATCATTTCTTCTTTTACCTGGGAGATTATTTCTGATTTGAATTCCCTCATAGCTTCTCTTACTTGCTTCTTTATTTCAGTTCATATCATTTCAGGCATTTCAGTTGTTTGACTAGTATTTTCTTCTATGTACGTGGCTCCTAGGCTTTCCTGGGATGAGCTGGAGGTTTGAGATTGCATTTTGGTCTTTCATTTTATCATTTTCCTATATTTTCATGTTTCCAGTGACGTTCCAAAGCTTTCCCTGGATGTGTTGGAAATCACCTCCTGTGCCCTCCGCTAATGGGACACACATGACTTTTGCTCCCCTGACGTGGTGGGTCTGGCTTCCCTGGTTGAAGAAAGGTCACTGGGCATGATCTACTCAAGCCCATGGAACCTCTGGGGCATAGTCCAGTGTCCTAGGAGGCTGGGTAGGCACCCACCGGCCAGGATCAATGGTCCCAAACTTTTCCCGGTCCTGCCCTGGTGAGCTGCAACTCACCTCATGGTGACAGCACAGGCCTGGCTCCCCTAGTTGAATGAAGGTCACTGGGCATGGTCCACTCCAGCCTGCAGAAACTTTGGAGCCTAGTCCAGTGTCCTAACGGAGCTGGGTGGGCACCCAGCCACAGGGAAACCATGGCTGACTTACATATTTTTATCTGCCTGCTGAGGGCCAGCACACAGGATTTTCCACAAAGCCCATGGGCATGACACAAGGCAAAGAGCATTTTAAACATGAGACACAGTTCAGATCCAAGCTGTGCCATTCATTTTTAAAATAAAATTTCCCAAGTAGCTGTTTGCTTTTTATCTTCCAAGTCATCTTCTTCTTCTTCAAAATAAAAAAAAGTAACTGAGAACGTTCTACTGTGGAATGCTGTTAAAGCTGGTTAGGGAAGGACTGTCTAATGTATATTATTATAGGCAGGGAGAGAAAAAATGACTTTTTCAAAAACAACATTTTGATGTAATTACTATTTCCTCAAGTCAAAATTATTTCTGATCAGCACCCCATTTTATACTACAGTGTTTCCTTCTTATTTGTTTTAAATCTTTAGTATAAGAGTTAAAGTTAGCAGGATTCCCAAAGGAAAAGCCCCAAAAGCCACTCCAATTTAGTCACACTTTCAAAATTCATTTCCAAAACACGCTATGGCCAAGCCACACTAAAATAGAATGGTCATTACTATGGTTTGACTATGATTTTTCCCTCAGAAATCGATGTCGAAATTTAATTTCTACTGTGAGACATTGAGAAATGGACTCAAGTGGAGAACTTTAAAGGCAGTGAGGGCTCTGCCTTCCTAAATGGGTTAATGCTTCCCTGTGGTTAATGGATTAGAGAGTTCATGGATAGTCTCTAGTGTGAGTCCACTGTAAAAACCAGTTTGGTTATGTATCTGGGATACTTTATGTCTCTCACCATGTAATGTCTTGTGCTACTTGAGTCCCTATGAGAAGAAAGGCATCACAGGGTGTGGCCGTTGACCATGGGCCAGAACCATGAGCTAAAATAAACTTTTCTTCTTTATTAGTAAGTGCACATAGCTGCATTATTAAATGGCATAGAAATACCTGTTTGGGATCTTCTGGGTGGTACTCATTTTGTAAAAAAGCTCACAGTGAAAACATCAAAGTTGAAAATCTGTGTCTCATGAAATGACAATAATCAGACTACCTTAGAAGAAAAATATTCACAGTGATTTACTAACAAATGGTAGACATTATTTTGAAAAGATTCACATCAATCAAGCAAATATATTTTAAGAAGATTAATACTTCCAGGTATGATTGTAAAATGCTTTCTTCTCATCTCTTCTTACTAGCATCTCACTGGCCTGAATGCATATCTCCAATTCTTATGTCTTCGCTTCATGAAACACTGATCAGGGTCTCATTCTGGGTCCTTGAATTTGGGCTTAGTTACATGACAGCTTGGGCCAATGGAACATGGACAAAATTAATGATGCACCAGCTCTGAGCTTACATCTTACGAGGTCCCATTCACTTACCAATTCTTCAAAACTGACATGGCCATGAAAAGAACTCTGTTTTCCTCACTTATCCGATGTGTATAAATGACCCAGGCTTCAGAGCTGGACCTGCAGGCCCACAGCACAGATCATGCCAGTGTCACCTGTCCTGTTCGTCCATGCAAAGCAATGGCTGGGGTGTAAGCCAATCATTTATTTGATGGCTTCTTGCAAAACATTATTGTAGCAACTCTTGACTAATACGAGGATTAACCAAAGCCTCTTTTGGAATAGCTGTTTGCAAAATTTTACAGTTAAAGTTAATTGTGTCATCATGGTTTCTAGTTTTCATGTTAAATGTATGTTTTCAGCTGCATAAATTTTTCCATTTCTGCATTCTGTAGCTGAGATGCCCATAGGTTTCATCTGTTATGCAATTTTCATTGTTAATGGAAGAAAGCATAAAACTTCAAGGAAAATAGGACTTTGATTAGCAATGTCTGCCATAGGGGGCATGCTTACTTTAAAATGCCAATTGAGATATTAAAACTGCGTTTGACTCTTCCCTGGGATCCTGAAATCCGGAGATCCATTTTGCCATGGCTGTACACTGGCCTCCTGATCCACTGTCAAAAGATTAAGACATCACCAGCTAATTCTGTTTTGAAACCTCAGAGTCCAGGGCTCTAGACTGGAAGCTGAGACATCTGGGATCTACTCTGTGGCCTATTCTCCTGAAGAAAAGCCTCCTAATTAATAACTCCTTGAGCCACAGATCCCTTAAGATGACACAGTTCTACAATTTTTTTATTCCAGATATTTCACTTATCTGTGTCAATTCACAGGATCATTAGAAAATGAAACTCTGACAATACTGTCATTAATGGTGTAAGTGTGGAAGAAACCAAGGAATTATCTATAAAGAATTCTGTAGCTGCTCAAGTATCTCTCAAGTAAGATTGACTTAGGAAAGGACACGAAGAAAGACAAAAAGAGAACCATGCAACAGAAGGGAAAGGGTTAGTAACAGTAGGGCTCAGAATGAGACAAAACTTATGAGAAATGTTAAATTAGACTCCGGGTGAGTTATGGTGAGAATGAGAATTATACCATATTGGCTACCTGCTTGGTATTATCTAAGACCAGGTGTGAAGTTCTTACCAGGGGCCCTGGGATTTGAGGGTCATCCTCTGGGCTGCCTCTGGGTACTTCCCTTCCTTCGATGTGAAGAGATCAAGGGACCTGGGGGACAGTCACATATGTACTGGATGCCAGGGCCCTAAACCATCATCCAGACCCCAAAGTTTCTTGCTTGCATGCTTCCAGCTTCCATTCAGTGCCTCTGCAGGCCTCTCCCTGGGTCTGTGCTCCCGAGGACAGCTGGCCAGCCACAGCTGTGTTCAGGGGCTGGGCACAGCTTGGGTGTATGAGTGTAAGTATGAGTAAAAGTGAGCAGGGCAGCACTAATGTAGGAGACAGAGGGGCTCGACCCCAGGCTGGCTTCATAAATTTGTAACCTGTGTGGTTCTACAGGCACCAAGACAGAAGGAGTCTACACACAGTTCAATGTTTTGCTATTTTTATCTGAATATTCTTTGAATTCATGCTTTGAAGATGAAATCTAAGAACACAGTGGAGGATGTAAAGCGTAGCTGAGGTCTATGTTGTATGGATGCCGACCACAATTCCTTGCCGTGCAAGCCTGCACCATTCGCAGTGCTCCACACACACAGAGTCCATTGGACCCATGATCTGTGAGACTCACGTTAGATCTGCGACTGGGTGGGGGTGTTGACAGACTGGAGATGCCATGGTCCCCTGGAATCAGAACTTGAATGCAGTGGTGCTCCGAAAACCACAAGTAACCAGAAAACCCAGGAATACACTTTCTTCCTTGTGGCACTTCTTTGTGTTTGCCAACTATTTATGCTGGAAATTATAGCAAAAAGGTAAAGAGGAAAATAGGGTGATTATAGTATTTTTTCTTTCTAATCTTTTTTTATTCATCAGAAAGTCAAAGGTAAAAGTTTTGGTAGATTGTGCATTTATTTACATAAGAAAACTAAAGAGGAGTTGAACTAGTTTTTAGGGTTTTTACTTTTATGGTAATAGTGAAGCACACATGCATGTATGAGCCATGAGACATGAATCAGTAATTTAGGTGATTCTAAGTGTGAGTTGAATGCATCTATATTTGCACATAAAGTTGGCATCATGCAATATTAAAAGATGCAATATAAACATTCTATAATATAAAAATATCTGGATTTAAATTGGCATGGTAAAACATGAGGACATAAAATTTATAAAATTCTAGTTTTTCTTTATTTCAATAACAAACACAGAACACCCAGAACAAGTTGACAGAGACTGAAAAAAGAAAGTAAAATTCTTCACATTACTGTGCCTGCTGGTCCTTTTCATCTGTTTATGTGTAGAGGTGTTGCATTTTTATTTTTGACAAGACCCTATATACTATATAACGTATCTTAGCTGGGTCATGGCGTGAGATTATTGACAAGGACTAGTTCTCACCACATCGAATCTTTAGCCATCATTTTTTGAAGTACTCTTAAGGCTGACTTGCTCAGGTTAGGAGACAGAAGCAACAGTAGATTCACGTAGATTTATACCTTTTAAGTATTTGATTATGTCTGTTATTTCCCGTGCTCTGCAGCAATTATTAGGTATGGGCTTACTGTTTGGAGTCAATGATATTATTAAAATAATGGCAAAGAGTTCTTGGCTTTAATTTTGAAAATTATTGACAAGGACTGCTGGTTTTCTCTCCCAAACCCAACTGTGGCAGTGTCAGAGAAAGTCGAGGAACATCTGTGTCTGTAAAATCAGTGTTCAATCCGACAGGAACTGCAGGGGAGGTGAAGATGCATGTGATAAGGCCTGGATCAAAAAAAGGAATTGAAGCAGGTGTGGACTGCGGCTTGTTAAGAGATTTCTCTGGACTGCGCTACCTCGCAAAGAAAAAAGGCGCCTCCTGGTCCCCCGTACTAGCAGGACAGCAGGAAAGTCTGACTGAGGGTAAATCCACACCCTTTGCAGTCACCTCCTACTCTCAGGTTCTAAGGTTATGTGGCTAAACAGGTAAAGAGCAAGGAGGTAAGAGAGAAGGGGAGCCCTGCCGAAAAGTAGCATTGCCGAGCCAGGTGAGGATGGGCAGCAACGGGTGACCTCGTGCCTAGATCTTGACACGTGGGCCTGGCCACTGCAAGGTAAATCTCCACTATAATGTTCTAATGGGGTCTGAGACTAGAGCCTGAGCTGTGGTGCCTCCTCCTGGGGAAAGGGAAGGGGAAGAGGACACAAAAGGGATTGAAGTGGTTCTGTATATCTACCAGCTGAGAACTCACTATGTACTGCAAACATATACCGAAGAGACAAACAAACAAAGGACAAGGTGAGCTAGGCACAAAGCTCCTGCCTGGAGTCCTACACATAGGACACAGGATGACCATATAATTTCTCTTGAAAACTAGGACTTCTTGAAAGTGAAAAGAGAATCAGTAAGAAACTGCCTAGACAGTGATTCTGGAACTGTTCCAGGGAATCAGACTGTGAATTAATTGGGGACAATACACTGAAATTACAATTTCAGTTTTGATTAAAGGTAAACAGAACCAGATTTTTTAGACTGCATATTAATACTTGCAAAGAGATATGCCAGAACATTCATAGTCTGAAGTAGGACCAATCCATTTGAAATAAAAAACCATGTATGAACATCATAAAAATCCCATGGACTAAAATCAAACTGTATAAGTAGGGTTAGAAAGAAGAAACCTACATTGGGAAAATGTACAATATTAAGGACAACATAAAGAGAAAATTTGAAAAGTCCAAAAGAGATGGTCTCTAAAATAGTGTCCTATGGGCATCAGGTTTCTTAATCACACTTGAAAGTCAGAATATAATGGGATAATTTCAAAATATTGAAGGAAAAGAATGATTTACTTAAAATTTGATATACTATTTTAATTATCTCAGGGAAGGTATTCTCAGGCACAGAAGACATTAGAATGTTTACCATTTGTAAACATTTAGGAAAATATGCCATAAATGAATGTAGAAATATGCTGTGCAATACATGTAAAGTATGATAATTAGAATATATTGCCTTAAAAAGTCAAGGATTACATTAGGTACAGATTCATAATAATTTGCAGCCAAAATTCTTGATGTGGAGGGTGCTAGGAGGTAAAAATCATATTAAACTGCTTTTCTTGCTTGAGAGACATTATAGATTGGTGTTTGAAATTGCATTTAATAATCAGAGTCAAAACAGAAAAAAAAAGGAAGAAAAAAGAACAATCCTTGCTGTTGAAGGCCATATGGGAAAAGCAGACTGAAGTGAAAATGTGAGGAACAGAGTAACTCACATGACCCAAGTTAATTTAACATATTAATTACAGTAGATGTAAATAAATTGAATTCAATTGTTAGAAGAGTGGATTAAAAACAGAAGATGATGTGGACAACATACTGTCTACGAAATTCATCCTGTGATTCACAGTGAAGTAGGCGATTAGGGTATGACTAGCTGACTGGGAAACAGGGTGTGCAGTGAACCACGAGTTACACCCAGCCTGACCTACAAACGACTTAGGCTGTGCTGAGAAGTTTAGTTTTAAGTTGCAATGAAAGTCCTGAGCTGTACCTCGGAAGTTGGCCACTTGTGCTTCTCAGATACAGGTTGAGTCCTTGAAGAATCTGGGAGGAGCATGAAACATGGTTTCCTGTGCGGGGCTGAGAAATCCCGGGACAGAGTCTCCCTAGACACGGAGATCTTCCCGCACACAGCAGAGAAACTTGGGAGGCTGTGAAGAAGAGCCCCAAGTTGCACCCGACCACTTGAGTTATAACCAGCCCTCCGGAACCACTGTAACTCGCCTTCCTGAGCATCCGATCGAAGGCTAGAGCGGGGTGAAACCTGAACGGGAACGGAGCTGACCAAAAGTGTGACCCGGCGATCACAGCAGTGTGCACAGGCGGAGCCACGCCCGGGCCCCATCGGCCTGCAGGGGCTGAGAGACGCGGTGGCCCCTGGTTTCACGGCCACTACGACCTTCCTGTGCTGCTGTCACCCTGTTCCTGCGATGGCTTGTGCTACTCGCGGGACATATCTCTTCTTACTCTTGTATTTTCTCTAGTTTTCTTCCTTTCTTCTCTAATCTTCTGTCGGTGCCCCTGAGAGCTAAGTTCCAGGGGGAAGAATGATGAGAGGAT
>PVLA01019315.1:0-12518 GCA_004027455.1 Hydrochoerus hydrochaeris
CCAGTGTCTCAGGGCAGTTGTCTCACAGGAACCCCGCAAATCCTCCTCCATGAGCTCTCCCATTTAAAGCCTCTGTATAAACTCTCTCATACTACTCACAGAAGGTAAAATTTCACAACCAGTCCTCACAAAGGGGTTATCTAGAGGGCCTCCAGCAACCCCCCTGTAGTCTCCACCCTCAACTCCATATTGAGCATTACATAAATACATACACATGTGAACTACACAAATTACAATTATCAGCACAAAACATTCCAAGATCCCCGCGCCCAATTCCCACATGTGGTGTCCTTTTCCTGGAGAAGCGCTCTCCTCCACCCATGGACCTTGTCATAAGGCGTGGATGGACGGAAAAGGGTGCCGCAAGTTAGCCCAGGCTGGCCTCAAACTTGCAACAATCCTGCTGCTTCAGTGTCCTCGGGTGCTGAGATTAACCACCACCAGGCCCAGCATTGGTTTTGAGGTTTTGAGGTAGAGTCTTGCTTTGCAGAACAGACTGGCATCAAACTCATCATCCTCCTGCCTCAAGGTCCTGAGCTCCAGGATTTCTGGTGCGCACCTTCACACCCGACCCTATTTCACCTCTTGGTATGCACACCTCCTACCAGTGTTCTCTAATTTTATCTTAATGATGAATAAGGAAGTATTAAAACCAAAAGGAAATATAAACTGCTCTATTTTTTAGCAAATGACCACTCAGTACAGGAAGTCACCCAAATAAAAAGTAGTTGACAGACACCATTGGCTTCCTGTGATAGGAGCAAGTTCTGGTGTGAATGCATGGAATCCAGGGCTGTGTGCATTCCAGGTGAGTCCTCTGCCACTAGCTGCCTTCCCTTGCCTGGAGGAAAGCATTCCTCTCAGCTAGTTGGTCCTCCTGCTTGTGCAGTGGCAGACATAGACTCTCATTTGCCCCAGCTTCCAGTCTCTCTGAGCTTACGAGTAACACACATGCACAAGAATTCTTGCTTTACGGAATACTGTAGACCTTACAAGGGAGCAAAAGCACAAGGAAAACCAGACATGCAGATGTCACAGCTTTAGCTTGCGCTCATGTCCTTTTGTCCCATCAGACATCACTTATGAAATACAAATTCGAAAATAAAATTATTTAGAATCTTAAAATAACAACATATTTTGGAGGTGGGGTGTGTATCAATAATCCCAGCACTTGGGAGGCTGAGACAGGAGGATTGCTGGGAGTCTGAGGACACCCTGGGATACATGGTTGGTCAGGGCCAGACTGAACTGCATAGCATGTGCTCACTTTGGCAGCACATATACCAAAATTGAAGTACACAGTAAGATCCTGTCTATGAAAACAAAAGATAACAATGGCAGAGAGTTTGGGACAATTTCTGAGTACAGGCCTATGTGTCTGAGTGGAGTGAAGACAGAGATGGGCTTAAAAGAAGGAGAAAGGAGTGATTGTTGGGGGACAACTGACCATATCCAGTATGCTGCACTTGTGATCAGATGGGCTAAGATGGACAGTGAGAGAGGTGAGAGAAAATCGGGCTGAGGACAGAGGAACTCATGTGACAAACTCACTTAGGCTGTTGATTTTCAAGTTCTGCAAGTCCTGTTGTTCGCCAGCCCCATGTGGAGCAGTGCAGAGAATACTCATGGAGTTATTCAGAGTCAACTAGAAAACAAATCCCCTTTTCCGGATACTGTGCTTTACTGCCATCTGTTAGAAATTGGAGTAAGACATAATGCTGCCCAGCAGGCAATATCAGAAGAGGAACACCTATTTTGATTCTTTGGTCACCCCGAAGTCTTTATTCTTATTTTACCAGGCTTTGGCATAATTTCACACATTGTTACATACTACTCTGGTAAAAAAGAGCCCTTTGGTTACATGGGCATAGTATGAGCTATAATATCTATCGGGTTCTTGGGTTTTATTCTATGAGCTCCTCGCATATTTACTGTTGGCATTAATGTAGATACACAAGCATATTTCACATCTGCCACAATAATTATCACAATCCCTACAGGGGTAAAAGTATTCAGCTGATTAGCAGCATTACATGGAGGAAACATCAAATGATTCCCAGCAATATTGTGGGCTTCAGAGTTTATTTTCCTATTTACTGTTGGAGGACTAACAGGGGTTGCATTAGCTAATTCTTCACTAGACATTGTCTTAAATGATACCTAGTACGTAGTCGCACATTTCCACTACATTTTGTCCAAAGGAGCTGTGTTCGCTATTATAGGAGGATTAGCTCATTGATTCCCTCTATTTTCAGGCTTCGCTCTAAACTCTACCTTGGCAAAAATCCACTTTTTCATAATATTAGTGCGAGTAAACCTAACTGTTTTCCCTCAACATTTCTTAGGCTCTCTGGTATGCGTTGACCATACTCCGATTATCCAGATGCATATACGCTATGAAATACTGTTTCATCAATAGGCTCCTTCATTTCCCTAACAGCCATAATAGTAATAATCTTCATAGTCTGAGAAACGCTTCAAAATGAGAAGTCATGGATATTGAATTAACTCCAGTCAACCTAGAATGACTTCACGGCTGCCCTCCACCATACCACACATTTGAGAAGCCTACATACATTAAGTCTTAGGGACAAGAAAGGAAGGAATCAAACTTCCTAAAGCTGGTTTCAAGCCAGCTTCATAACCCCTATGACTCTCTCAACTAGAAAGATATTAGTAAAAGCGTTACATAACTTTGTCCAAGTTAAATTATTGGTTAAACCCCTATATATCTTCTATGGTCTATCGTTATGAATTAGGTTTCCAAGTTGCTGCCTCCCCTGTTATAGAAGAACTATTACACTTTCATGATCACAAACTAATCATCGTATTCCTAATCAGTACACTAGTTCTATATCTTATCTCTCTTATACTTACAACAAAACTTACTCACACAAGTGCTATAGATGCTCAAGAGATGGAAACAATCGGAACTATCCTGTCTGCTATTATTCTTATCCTTATTGCTCCTCCCTCCCTTCAAATCTTGTATATAATAGATGAAATTAATAATGCATCACTGACCATTAAAACAATAGGACATCAATGATATTGAAGCTACAAATATACAGATTACGAAGAGCTTAAGTTTGATTCTTATATAGTTCCCACAACTGACTTAAAACCTGGAGAGCTTCGATTACTTGAAGAAGACAAGTTGTTCTTCCCATAGAAACACCAGCCTGTATATTAATTTCACTGGAAGACGTAGTCCACTCACGATCAGTACCACCCCTGGGGCTTAAACAGATGCAGTCCCAGGGCACCTTAACAACAAAACCCTGACATCATCATGCCCAGGTTTGTATTATGGCCAATGTTCAGAAATCTGTGGTTCAAATCATAGTTTTATATGATTTAGTTCAATTGTTCTTGAAATAGTACCACTAAAAGAATTCAAAAACTGATCATCTTCAATATTTTAGACTTATGAAGCTGTGCTAGCATTCACCTTTTAAGTTAAAGATCAGAGGAGCATTTCCTCCGTAATGAAATGCCACAACTAGATATATCAGCATGATTCACCATTATTCTATCAATGATTATCTCCCTATTCTTATTTTTTCAGCTAAAAATCTCATCCCACTTGTTCAACCTGGAACCTAAAACAACCTACCTACACCATACAAAATACACATCACCTTGAGAAAACAAATGAATGAAAATCTATTTGTCTCTTTCATCACACCTACACTAATAGGAATGCCTATCATAATTATTATCATTATATTTCCAAATATTCTGTTTCCCTCTCCCAATCATCTAACTAATAACCATTTAATTACAATTCAACAGTGACTAATCAAACTAATTTTAAAACAAATAATAACAATACATAACATCAAAGGATGTACTTGATCATTAACATTAATCTTCCTTATTCTATTTACTGGCTCCACTAATCTTTTAGGACTTCACCTCACTCTTTTACTCCTACAACATAGTTATCAATAAACCTAGATATGGTTTATGTTAGCAGTAAGTTAAACTGCTAGAGCTATTGGTTGAATAAATAAATAGACTGATTGTCTCAATTACAAGTATTGGAATAAGCAAGATTGGTGTTCCCTGAGAGAGGAAATGTGCTAGTGATGCTATAACTTCCTAGATATGGCTGTTCCACTATAAGCAGCAACAGTAATCTTAGGGTTTTGATGTAAAACTAGCATCACTAGCACATCACTAACATTACTGCTGGGCACTTACTTATACATCTAATTGGAGGAGCTATATTAGCACTAACCTTTATTAGCCCCTCTACAGCTCTAATTACATGTATTATCCTGCTGCTACTAACAATTCTAGAATTTGCTGTAGCCATAATCCAAGCCTATGTGTTTACCCTATTACTTAGTCTATATTTACATGACAACTCCTAATGACCCACCAAACACATGCCTACACATAGTAAATCCAAGCCCCTGACCACTTACAAGAGCACTATTAACCTCTTTTATTAACCTCGGTCTTAATTATATGATTTCACTTTAACTCCAAGACACTATTGATATGAAGTTTCCTAACCAATTCTCTTACTATACATCAACGATGACGGGACATTGTATGAGAAGGAACATGTCAAGGCCACAATACAACAATCATTACAGAAGGGGTTATGATATGGAATAATCCTATTGATTATCTCTGAAGTATTCTTTTTCTCAAGCTTCTTCTGAGCATTCTACCACTGCAGCCTAGCCCCTACTCCAAAATTAGGAGGATTCTGACCACCTTCAGGTATTAAACCCTAAACCCCATAGAAGTGCCCCTCCTAAATACATCAGTCCTCCTAGCATCAGGTGTATCAATCACTTGATCACACCATAGCTTAATAGAAGGCAATCGAAAACAAATAATTCAAGCCCTAACCATTACAATTATTCTAGGTATTTATTTTACCCTATTTCAAGCCTCAGAATATTAGGAAGCATCATTCTCCATCTCAGATGGAGTCTACAAGTCCACCTTTGTTATTGCTACAGGATTCCATGGCTTACATGTAATTCTTGGATCCACATTCTTAGCTGTGTGCCTCTTTCATCAACTATATTATCACTTTACATCAAAACACCATTTTGGCTTTGAAGCAGTTGCTTGATATTGACACTTCATAGATATGATTATCCCTCTATGTCTCCATTTACTGATGAGGCTCATGCTTTCTTAGTATCATCTAGTATGGCTGACTTCCAACCAGTAGGCCTCAGAACATACCTGAGAGAAAGCAATAAATGTCATAATCTCCTTGCTAACTATCTCCTAACTTTTTTACTAATCACAATTGCATTCTGACTCCCCCAAATAAATACCTACACAGAAAAAGCCAGTCCCTATGAATGTGGACTGGTGACCCAACAGAATCTGCATGCCTATCATTTTCAATGAAATGTTTCCTAACTGCTATTTTCCTAATTGCTATCATTTTCAATGAAATTTTTCCTAATTTCCTATTTGATTTAGAAATTGCCCTTCTATTTCCATTACCATGGGCATCCCTAATTAATAATCTTAATCTAATACTATTGGTTTTGCTAATATTAATCCTAATTGTAACATTAGGACTAGCTTATGAATGAACTCAAAAAGGTTTAGAATGAACTGAATATGGTGATTAATTTAACTATTAAAACAGATGATTTTGACTCATTAGATTATGTTCAATATGTAAGTATCAAGATGTCATCAATTGACTTTGACCTAATTATAGTTCATACTGTGTCATTTTTAGGTACAACAATATATTGATCCTGTATCATATCCTCTCTCCTATGCTTAGAAGGATGATACTATCAACATTTATCTTTGGGGCCCTCGTCATGCTTAATTCTCATTACCTCATATCTTTCACTGTCCTCATTGTTATATTAGTATTCACTGCCTGGGAAACAGCCATAGGGCTGGCTCTCCTAGTCATAATTTCAAACACTTATGGAATTGATTATGTACAAGGCTTAAACTTACTACAATGCTAAAAAAATAATTGTTCCTACAATCATACTTATCCCTACCACCTGGTTATCCAATAAATCAACAATATGAATTAACACAGCATCACACAGCCTACTAATTGCATTAATTAGTTTAACAGTTATAAACAAACTTGGCCTCACCAAAGAAAACTATTCACCAAATTTCTCCTTTGACTCACTCTCTCCCCAGTACTAGTTTTAACAGCATGACTTCTCCCCTTAATAATTATCGCTAGGCAACACCACTAAAATAATGAAACAGAAGTACAAAAAAAGTACCTTACCCTTCTAATTTGTCTCCAAACTTTCCTAATTATAACATTTTCAGCTACAGAAATAATGATATTTTATGTCTTACTTGAAGCAACTTTAATTCCTTAATTCCTATTACTTGATGGGGTAATCAAACAGAGCGAATAAAAGCAGGCCTGTATTTCCTATTCTACACACTAGTAGGATCTCTCCTGCTACTAGTCACCCTAGTTTATTTACAGAACCTTCTAGTTTCACTAAATTTTCTCTTATTTAACTACAACAATATACTATCACTTACAACCTGATCTAACAAAACAATATGATGAGCATGTATAATAGCTTTTATAGTAAAAATGCCACTTTACAGCTTTCACCTATGACTGCCAAAAGCTCACGGAAAAGCCCCAGTTGCAGGCTCAATAGTACTAGCAGCTGTTTTACTACAATTGGGGGCTATGGGATAATAGGAATCCTACAACTCCTAGACCCTTTAACAAACTCTATAGCAGACCCTTTCATTTTACTATCTTTATGAGGAATAATTATAACCAGCTCTATCTGCTGACACCAAACAGACTTAACATCTCTAATTGCTTAAACTCCTCTGTTAGTCACATAGCACTAGTCATCGTAGCTATTATAATCCAAACTCTATTAAGCTTTATAGGTGCAACAGTCCTAATAATTGCCCATGGCCTTACATCCTCTTTACCTTTCTGTTTAGCAAACTCTAACCATGAATGCATTCATAGCCAAACCATAATCCTGGCTCAAGGACTTTAAATCATTCTTCCATTAATGATAGTTTGTTGACTTTTATCAAATTTAACCAACTTAGCTCTTCTCCCAACAATTAACCTGATCAGAGAATTATATATCATCCTCTCTACCTTCTCCTGATCTAACTTAACAATTATCCTCACTGGTTTTAACATACTAATTACAGCCTAATATACATTATTTATACTTATCACAACACAACAAGGAAAATTACGATATCATATTACAAACATCACTCCATCATTTACCCGAGAAAACTCTTTAATAACTCTTCATGTTCTTCCACTAATTCTCCTAAGTCTAAATCATAAAATTATCTTAGGAAACTTATACTGTAATTATAGTTTAATAAAAACATAAGATTGTAAATCTAATTTTAGAAAATAAAACCTTCTAATTTACCTTGAAGAAACTGAGTTGGAACTGCTAATTCCACATAGCATACTTAAAAATACAACTTTCTTAAGTTTTATAGGCTAGAAATATTCTGTTGGTCTCAGGAGCCAAAAAATTGGTGCAGCTCCAAATAAAAGTAATCAACCTATTCATCTCGTCTTTCATCATAACACTAACCACACTTATATTACTGATCTTAACTTGTACAACTAATATCCACAAAAATTTCACATCCTATATGCTTTAAATCACTTACATTATTATCTTTTCTATTAAGCCTAATCCCCACCTCTATATTTCTAAATTCAAACCATGAGGTGGTAGTACCAACCTGAGATTGGCTAACAGTCCAAACACTACACTTAAACATAAACGTCAAACTAGACTACTTCTCCATATTATTTATATCAGTAGCTTTATTCATGACATGGTCTATTATAGAGTTTTCCCTATGATATATACACTCAGATCCACACATTGACAAATTTTTCAAGTATCTATTTCTATTTCTCATTACCATAATAATCCTAGTTACAGAAAATGATCTATTTCAACTTTTTATTGGCTGAGAGGGAGTCAGAATTATATCTTTTCTCCTAATCGCATGATGATATGGCCGAACAGACACAAATACAGCAGCCCTTCAAGCAGTCCTATATAACCGAATTGGAGATATTGGATTTGTAATTTCTATGGCATGATTCATTGTACATTTTAACTCATGAGAACTACAACAACTATTTATAATACAAAACAAAATTTCTTTATTACCATTAATCAGACTGTTATTAGCAGCTTCTAGAAAATCTGCTCAATCTGGCCTTCATCTGTGACTCCCTTCAGCAATAGAGGGTCCTACACCAGTATGAGCACTACTCCACTCCAGTACAATAGCAGTAGCAGGGATTTTCCTATTAATCCAATTCTCCCCCTTAATACAAAATAACTATCTTATCCAAACGAGCACCCTATGTTTTGGAGCTATTACAACACTATTTACTGCTATTTGTGCCATCACACAAAACAACATCAAAAAAACATAGCATTTTCTACTGCTAGCCAACTAGGTTTAATAATAGTTACTATTGGAATTAATCAACCATATTTAGCCTTCCTCCACATCTGCACGCATGCTTTTTTCAAAGCGATGCTCTTTTTATGCTCAGGTTCAACCATCAACAACCTAAATGATGAACAATACTTTCGAAAAATAGGGGAATTATTTAACATTTTACCCATTACTACTTCCTCCTTAATTATTGGTAGCCTCGCTCTAACAGGAATACCATTCCTGACAGGCTTTTACTCTAAAGACTTAATCATTGAAACTACCACCACATCCTATGCCAATGCCCTGGCCCTCATTCTTATTGCCACATCCCTAAAAGCTATCTACAGCACTCGAATTTTATTCTTCGCTTTATTAGGAAGCCCACGATACAACTTCTCACTCCTAATCAATTAAAACAGACCCATACTAGTAAATTCTATTAACCGCTTAGTAAACGGAAGCATTTTTGTAGGGTTTTTCATTTCAAATACTATTCCACCTACAAGTGTTTACCAAATAACTACACCAAGCTACCTAAACGTATCAGCTCTTCTAGTAGCAATTATTGGCTTTACAATTGCAATGGAACTTAGGGTTACCCTGTGAAAATCAAAAAGAATTTTAAACAATGTCAACACACAATGGAACAGGGTAATCATTTCCATTCCAAAAGGAAGGAATAGGGAGATTTAAAAACAGTGGGACAAAAGCAGGGCTGAAATCTGGTAGAGCAAACATAAAATTCTATAGTTCCATGTCCAGCACCTTACAAGGAGCAAGTAGTTACAAGGGGCTTCGGACATCCAAACACTGAAGTTAAAATACCTAGGGGATAGTACTGCCTTTCAACAGCTGGAACCTGAGACTCACAGAGAAGTACCTTCATCAAAAAAAAAAGAGAGCTAGGAAGCAACAAAGCTGGGATTTGAACCTTAATCAGCAGGATTTCAGACTCTGGCTTCCTTTCCATTGGATCCTTCAAAGTGCCCTATGGAGTACAACTGGGACCCAATGGAAGCCCCTACACTGATGGCCTGGAAATTGTTAAGACCTGGGCACAATCTCCCTCCAGACTGAGCTGTGAAGAGCAGGGCCCTGGGTATGCTGGGCTCCTCTGCAGCTACTCTGGAAGGAGGAGGAGGTGATCTATGCTACCCTGCTACCCACCATTTCCCTGCTGTCCACAGCACTCCATGGTGCTGCCCACTTGACCCAGTAGATGGGAGGCCTCTTCCATGTGGCATGGGCACATCTTGGGACCTGAGACTAGAGCCTTTGCCCTCCTTATTGACAAGCTCAGCAGCCTTGCAGTCCCCATAGTTTCATGGGGTGTGGATGGAGGCCTGTGTTGAGCCTGGGAACTGCCCCCATGAGGAGTCCAGAGGGGCAGCAGGCGCTGCTCCTTCTCACCTGCCGGAGACAGGAAGCCAGGTGAAGACAGGAGCCCTGCAAGCAGCAAAGGGTTTGGCATAGGGACGGCAGCCACATCCCAAGCGCAAGTCTGGATTTTGGACCAATCACACACACAAAATATATTTGTTCAATGAATGAATGAAAAGTCACCCTGTAACCCGACCACTTGGTAGGTAAGATGAGGCAGGAGGATTGGGAGTTCAAGACCAGACTGTGCTGCATAGTGAGACCCTGTCACAGAAAGAAGAAGCCAAAGTGAAGTGTGGAGGGCCACTGGGAGACACCTTAGGAAGAAGAACATTTGTCCCTATTGTGGCTCACATTTGCCTACTTCTGTGTATTGACATGTACAGAGCTGGATAGGAAATTATCCCTCAACTGGCTTTAAGCAATGCAAACTGGTCTAGCCAAGGTTCTGATGTGTAGCTTTGAAAGCAACAGGACACGTCAGTGATGCTTCGCCAAACTCAGAGACTCCCCGTTCCCAGAGCCTGACCCGCGCTCTGCTCACCTCCCTTTGCATATTGCAGATGCGCCACTGTGTCTCCAACCTCACAGTGCTGCTCACTCACGGTGCTCATCCTCACTCAGCCCTGAGCCTCTTCCCTCTTCAGGAATGAATAAAAGCCTAGTCTGTGACCTTTTTTCGGGGTAGCCATTGTCCAGACTGCACTTAGGACCCCCTTTGTTCCCCACACCTGAAGAAACCTCTTGTCTCTTTATTCTCACCATGGTTTGCACTGGGAGTGGTAGATTGGCATTTACTTAATAGCGTTCCAATAACCTTTCCCTGGGATTACAAATATAAACTCTTCTGGAGCTTGATGAGGCACAAGTGGGCCCCCTAAACAGAAGAAAGAAAAGGGAAAGAAACAAAAACAAAAAAAGGGAGAAGTGGGGAGCAGCCAGCTTCCAACCTCAAATGGCTCCTCTGCTTCAGAGCCACTTGTGGTGAGGATGGCAAAGTGCCCCTGCCCATGCCAGGAGCATCTGCCTCACGTTGCCCAGTGATAGCTGATCCCCATGGGCTGGGGGACAGATTGTTGGATTCATCAGCTCAAAAGCCCTCAGAGCCGATGAACAGACTCAGGCCAGAAAGCATTCTCTCCACCGTCTCCTCACACTTCCCAGGGACTTTTCTCCCTGCCCGCAACAGCATATGGCTCTGCCTCCTGTCCACTAGCAAAACACAAGTTCAGAGGAGACTCCACACCCTCCCTTAGCCGCCATATTGCCCCCACCCAAGACCTTCTGTGCCACTCTCTTCCTGCCATCCTGCCCCTGCCTTGTCACATGCCAGTCCAGCTCCAAGCCCTAGGCTCTATGTCACTGTGCTATCTTCCTCCTGAGTCCTCTCCAACACCATACAATAATGCTCTGGCATTTTTCATCTCACCTAAAAATAAACACCAAACTAAAATTCAGCATTGTATGATGGTACTCACCTGTGATTACCATCCCTCAGGGAGACTGAGGCAAGAAGATTGCAAGTTATTAATTGTTGCCTGGGCAGAGATACAGTCAGTCACAGAGCCCTAAGCCAGCACCTACAGTGCCACATTTGATCCCAGCATAAAGAAGGAAGGAAAAGAGGAGAGGGAACAAGTTGACCACTGCATGAAAAAAAAAAATGAATCCGTAAGCCCATGGCAATATTCTTAGAAATGGGGAAACAAATGAGCACGACCACTTAAGAAAATGAGAGCACCATCTCTTTATTCTGAAAAGTGGAACTTTTTTATACAATTTTTAATTTTTATTAGTACTAGTTTTTAGCTGATAATGATCATCTGACTCAAGGGTTTATGTACAACACACACCTTTTTTACCTCCTCTTCCTATCAAACATGATAATTAAAGAAAAGGAGGAAATATTCTGATTTTCTGTGAGGAACAACCTTTCAGAAAGATCAACTAAGGCTGAGGATGGAAAAGTCTTCCTTATTGAAAAATTCTAGTCAAAAAATGATGAAGGAATCAAGGGCCTTGGCGATCTCCACTTCATTAGCATTGAAATGAAACAATTGATTTAGACAGCAGATATTAAAGGGCAGTAAAACCATCAGGAGTTGCCAAGTGGAGTAATCACAATATGCCAGCGTCATCCATGGATCAATCTGTGGGTCATGAATAGCAGGAGCAACCTTGAATATGAGGAATCAGATGTGATGTCACATGAAGTGTGTGGCACTGGTCATATAACAAAGATGCCAACAATTTTTGACTCTAGGGAGCAGAACCACAAACCCAGGTCATGGACATGGGACTGGAGTTGGCTCATTTCAGGGCCTGACAGGAAGAACTGGCCTGATAGGGACAGGCCAGAGGGCAGGTTATGGACAGAAGAGCTTGCACTGCACCCTCAGGGCTGAACCCCATCTTCCTTCCCCCATGAGACCAGGCTTGTGCCTGTGGCCCATTAGGGCGAATGCCTTTAGAGCACACAGATTTGTTCCTTGTGATCTCAGAGTGGCATCCAGTGAACAGGCCTGGAAGATGCCACTCAGCCCTGCTGCATGACCTCAGACACGTGGACTCTGCACAGTGTCTTCTGCTGTGAGCCCAGCGAATTGGATTGGGGATCACTCACAGGGCTCCCTGATCCCCACACTTCACAGCTTCTGCTGCAGGGGACCCTTTTCCAGCTCACTGAT
>PVLA01019316.1:0-12518 GCA_004027455.1 Hydrochoerus hydrochaeris
TGCCTCTTGCGTCTCTCCCTGTGCACGCCCTCGGCCGAGCCGGACTTTGCAGCCGGGTAGAGACGCTCCTGAAGGGAGCGGCAGCCTGTCCGGGGGGCCCAAGTCCCACCTGGCCCGTGGGCCTGGCCCACCCACTGCCCGGCTCCCCGGTTGTTGCCGCGGGCCTCCCGTCTGAGCATGCGCAGTGTCCCTGGCAGCCCTCGGCCGGGGCCTGCAGGCGCCAGGCGCAGCCTCGGAGGCACCTCTGCACGGCCTTGGGGTCCTGGGAGCCCCTCCGCTCACTGGCTTCTCCGTGCTCTGCCCGCAGGATCTTACCGAGTGACATGGTCTGCTGCCTCTGCCAGTTTAAAAGTGACATCGAGGTCGTGTGCCGGACAGTGAAGCTGCAGTGCAACGGCGCCTGTGTGTCCAACACCACGCAGTGCAGTGAGTGTCGGGGCCTGAGGCCTGTGCTGTCGTGCTGACTGGCTTTCCGTCTTGAACGTGGACGTGGTGATGTTAGACATTTAAGTAAGGACGTGCTTGCTGTAGCTGTGCCCTTGCAGCCTGGGTCTCTGGACTCTGCCACGCTTAAATCATCTCAGCACTTCTCTCAATGCCTAAGGACCAGGACTGAGGGGCGGAGGGAGGGAGCCCGCCGTGGCCGCACAGGGAGCTGTGTCCGCCCAGCGCCCTCTGCGGTGCCCGTGGCTTGCCATCGGCTGACACACGGCGGGCAGCTCCCCAGTGTCCAGCTCTGAGGGCTCTGGTGGTGCCCTTGTTTCCCTGAGAATAAGCAGAAACTGGCCCTGCTCCTGGAAGGGAAGAGGGCTCCCCATGCCTCACTGCCCGCTACACACTTGCTCGGAGCATTTTCTTTCCACCCATGTGAGTCTGGGGCTTCTGTGTGTTCCATGTTTCTGCCTCCTTCAGTGTCCAGGTAACAGTGCCAGGTGCAGCTGATTTCCCCTCAGACGGGGCAGGGCCGGGCTCTGGCCACTGGGACGCGGAGTGAGAGCAGCGCTCGCTGCTCATAGGAAAGCAACGCCCGCCCTTGCTTTGGCAGTGCATGTGCTCCAAGGGGGAATAATTTCCCCCCAATTCCATTTTCCCTTGTCTCATAGAAGAGGAAAACGGGCTTCTCACCTCCTCAGACAGAACAAGAGAACAGGACCAGGGGTGCTGAGTGCGGGGGGCTTGCTCCTGGGTCTCTGTCCCCACACCTGGGCTCTCCACGGGCCTACGCACCTCCTTTTCTCGTGATTCCCACGCTCCCTGACCCTCCCCACCACCTTAGCCTCTGTTCTCCTGAGAAAGAGACTCAGTCACATGATGGCACCTTCACTCCACAGTCGGACGCATTGGCTGGTTCCCAAGGAGAGCGTGGAAGGGTGGGTGGAAAGGGGAGCTGCAGGTGTCCGAGAAGCAGCTGCTTCTCTTGGACATTTTTTTTTTCTGCCAGGAATTGAACCCGGGCCTCGCACTTGCAGGCAGGCGCTGTGCCACCCAGAGGACTGAGCTGCACCCCAGTCCTCTTGTACATGTTAGGACGAAGTAATGTTTATCTAGAAATTGCCGTCCTTCTGTAGATTTATCCCACTTTAGTCCACATAGGTACAAAACTGAGCAAATTAAACATCTCCTACTCTGTACCCCAGATCCTGCCCAAATTAAGAATGAATCAGGGCGGATATAATACATCTTCTTGTGAGGAGCCCTTTGCTTTGGGGCTGGGATGGATGGGACAGGGCCAAGAGAAGGACCTGCCTCGCTGTCCCTAGAAGGCTGGCATCCTCTTGCTCATCTGTGATGCACCGAGAACATGACACATGGGAGGAGGTGCCAGGGGAGCCTTGCCGGCCCTGTGCAGCTGCAGTGGACACTGTGGGGCCCAGGAGGTGCGTAGCCTGCCAGCCCCCGCTCCCCAGCACACGCAGCGGCTGTCCCGAGAGTGGCCTGTGGCCGCACGAGCCCTCCTCATGGGGCGCCCGCCGAAGGCGCTCTTTCCTCTCTCCATGCTGCTGTCAGAGGGTGAAGTCCGGGTTTAGTTCTCTGCCTTCCAAGGGACCCCTATTTTATGTGGCTGGGACGTGTGGCCGTAGGCGGGAGCGTCCCTGACCGCAAGCCGTCTCTCCTTTTCCTGCAGTTGAAGTGGCAGCCATGGGGAACGTGGAAGGGCCACTCATGAAGGCGTTCCAGGCTCGGAAGAAGGCCACCAGCGTCGAGCTGGCCATCGAGCCTGCAAGGCCGCCTTCCCAGCAAGGCGGCATCAGCTGGTCGGGTTTCGTGGACTGGCAGCTAGACCTGCGTAACGAAAGCGACATGATCAGCGCCCTCAGTTACATCCTACCGTACTTTTCAGAGGGAGACCCCGGAGACGTGCAGGCCACGCTAATGCCGTTCATTCAGCTGCTCTTTGTAAATGCACGAGATCGAGACAGTAACCTGGCTTCTTTAAAAAAGAATATAAGGAAGTCCTTTATGCCTGAATCCAACAGTTCGACTCACAAAAATAAATTACAAAGGCTGTATTTACTCCAAGATTGGTTGGATGCAGAAATTCAGAAAAAAATCAAACAGGTTAAGAAGAAAGAGGACAGTCTCACCCTTACGCAGCCAAGCCTTTTGGGTCCCAAACTGCAACCCCAAGTTTTTTCCAAAACACTGGTGAAGGTTCAGACAGAGGAAGACAGCACGGCTGAGGGTCAGCATGGAAGGAGAGGTCTGTGGACAGGGGACAGGGTCCTCAGGGGCCTGAAGGGCACCTGGAAAAGACTGCTGAAGGACACAGGGAAGCAGCAGGTCAGGGAAGACTTGCGGTCCCCAGTGCCACGGACCTGGAGCAGCAGCACAGGGTCACCTAGGCCCAGGAAGCTGGCCAGAAAGCCCACCCACACAGAGGCACAGCGGGCAGCCGCCTCTTCCCCCCTGAGAGCTCCCCCGCTGGGAAGGCCCCCCACCTCCACCCCTGCCAGAGCCCCGCCCGCGGCGGTGAGGAACAGAGGGGAAGACTTCACCCACAGCATGTGGGTCATAGAGCACGCACAGGACAGGGTCCTGAGGATGAAGCAAACCGCACCTGCCTTGCGTTCACGGCAGGGTCACCGCCTGGCTAGAACTGTTTCCCCAGTGGCTCTTGGAACAGCCCAGGCCAAGCCGGGTGCTCAGCTCTCCAAGGGGAGCGCGCACCATGGCCAGAGCCCTGCAAAGAGGCCCCACTTCCCGGCACTCAGGCGCCTCATCGACTCCCCTGCCCAAGGCTTCCTGTCTGCACTGGGAGGGCTGCAAGCATCTGCCGCGGCCTCTGCTGAGGGCACAGACTCGCCACCCAGGGACTCGGACCCCCCCGTGCTGCAGTCCCTGGACGATGGCTTAGAATCTCAGCTGAACCAGCGGCTCCAGCTGATCATCCCTGACGAGGACCTGAGAGGGCTTATTTCCCACGTCATCCGCACTTGGAAAATGGACTGCACCGAGCCCCCAGTGACCCGGGCCTGCGCCCAGCTCATCTCCAGGATGCGCCACCTGCTGACACTGCTCAGCCAGCAACAGGAAGCGAAGGTGTTGCAGGCCCAGTGGGAGCTGGAGCAGCTGGATACAGCCACCCCCGTCAGCCAGAGCACCGAGGCCCAGGGCAAGCCGAAGGGGTCACAGGAGCGAACGATGGTGAGGCCCCCACTAGGGTCTGTGTGCAGTGTCCGCCCAGCAGCAGGGAGAGCAGGCCTCTGGCCACCGCCTTGTCCCAACCCTCTGGCTTTGGCCTGCTTCACTGTTGGGGAGAAGGAAGGAATCAACCCAGGGGACAAAGTGTAGCAGCACTGCATACCAAGGGGCACTTGGTCCCACAGCTGTGCCTCTTTCAGGAACACGGCCCGAGCCGCTCCCCCAAAGCAGGGCATGTTGAACCGTGGGTGGTCACCCTCCCCTCTGTGCTGTTTAACCAGCATTGTCCTTTTTTTGTTTCAGCTCGGACAACATGTTCCTCAATGTACTTCCCTCTACGTGTACATCATCCTGGCCTTGGCAGCCCTGTCCGTGGTGCTGATGGCTGTCATCATCGCCATCTGTATCATGCAGGTAAGGACCATTGATTCACGTTTGCGGCCTGCGTCTGACCTGGTAACAGATTCGGAATGCACGAACTGAACGTCCACGCCACTTCTACCTCCTGCCCAGCGTCCCTCTGCTGCCACTAAGATTGAGCTGATCCCCGTTCTTTCACTGAAATGTGTAGTAGCGAGGTTTTAAATGAGCTCCCCAGATCCCTGAGGAACAGAGGCCAAGCCGGCTCTCGGCTAACCCGTCCTGGGAAGGTAAGTGTGGCAGCCAGAGAAGACACGGCCATGTGCCTTCTCCAAGCCAATACTGCGTCTGCAGCCTGAGGTCCTCTCCAGTCCCATGAGCAAAAAAAAAAAAAAAAAAAAGGGCTGGTGATTTATCCCTCTGCGAGCAACCATCTCCCTGGAGATGAGGCATGGGCCTGTGCTCCACCCTGGTGTGAGGTGTAGGCTGCCAGGTCCAGCTAAACCTGGCTGCAGGCTCTGCCCTGTGCTGTTGGAAATTGGGTCCCGTGGACCGTAGCCTTCTCCAGGGCCTTACCTCAGGTCAGCTTTCTTTCTTTTTGGTACCGGGGATTGAACTCATGACCTCATGCTTGCCAAGCAGGCACTTAAGCCACTGAGCTAAATCCCTAGCTCTCAGGTCAGCTTTTGCTTGCACAGTGGTTTAGCTCATTTTCCTCAGGCTGAGGCTAGAATATCACAGGAGTAATTTAATAAGCTGACAATCTCGACCTTGCTGTTCCACTGCACCAGTGGTTAACTTTGTTAGTAACTGAGCTTTCCCACAGCCACGCAGACCCTCAGGGTCCACTGCTGCCTCTGCCAGCACCTCTGCCTCCAAGAACTCCCCGCCTCACCCACCGTGGGATCCAAAAAGCTCTCAAAGCCCACTGCAGTTCTTCAGCCTCCCGGGCCCTCTGCCACATTTGTCCCCATTTCCCGTGGCCACAGTGAAGCTCGGAGAACTGAAACCGTGGTAGACCGTTGGGTAGAGACAGCTCCCAGGAGAGACACCAAGGTCAGTAGGCGAGGAGCAGGGCAGAGACACAGCGGGCTGGTGGCCGTCTGCCTGCTGCAGAGCCTGGCTGAAGGTCTGCCACTCCTTCATGCACGTTGGAGCTGCTCTCACATACTTCCCCTGCCAAAGTCAGCTCCGGTCCCTTCTGGTGAGTCTGAGCCCAGTTAAGGCAACAACTTACCAAGGCCCTGTCCCAAAGAAAAGCACAACCTGCCTTGCCTGTAACCGGGGCTGCACTGAGCATGCACACAAGCTGCTCCCAGTGCGAGCTGTCATCTGTCCAGCACTCTGGCAGCCGGCGTGTCTGGCTGGGCACTCCGGGCACTCGTGCTGTCCCACGCGGACCTGCCTGTGTTCGCTAAGTTCCCTTCGAGCTGCTGTCTGCTGCAGAGAGTGGCCGCCTCATTCCCTGCTGGGCTCCTTGTGGAGTGCCTGTCTCCTCCGTGACGCCAGGCACGGGCCGCCGGGGCTGCCCAGATTGCCTACACAGACCGTGGTGGTTTGTGCTAATCCTCTCCAACTTCGAACATCCCAGTTATTTCTCAGCCTTGATTAGGACCTTGGAGAATCATAAGCAGTATTGGGAATGACAGGCATGCTACTCCCCTTCTTAATTTAGCTTTATTTTTTGTGTTACTTGCTTAATTTTTGTGGTGCTGAGTATTGAACATGAGGCCTTTGCACTGAGCTACATGCTGAGCCCATCTTTGTATTTGAGTATTTATTTTTCTTTTCACTAAGTTGTTCAGACTGGAATCAAACTTACAGTCCTCCTCCCTGAGCCCTCCAGAGCGCTAGAGTCGTAGGCCTGGGTGAATTGGTGGAGTGTGGCGCACACTTATTGTCCCAGCTCTCTCGCAGGCTGAGGCAGGATAGTGAGTCTAAGCCCAGCCGGGGCAACAATTTACCAAGGCCCTGTTCCAAAATAGAAAAATAAAGACTGGGCTGAGGATGTAGCTCCGTGTGAAGGCTCTGGGCTCGCTCCCCAGTGCCACAAGAAAAAACACTAAGTGTGAGCTGCGTGCGAGACCCTCCTAGCGTGGGCTGTGGCAGAGGCGGAGAGCAGGATGGGGTCCACCCCGGACAGCAGGATGCGCCCCTGGAACGAGCCCCTGAGGAGGCGGCAGCCGCGGCGGGTGACACTCAGGATGGCGTTTTCTTCCTAGAGTTACAACCGAAAAGCCTTGGCGACAGAGCGAGAGTCCTGGAGGTAAAGGGGCCTAATGGGGAGCCTAGGGGTTCACCCTAGAGTGAGGGTGCCAGGGGAGGCCAAGGCCTCCTGACCCCGGGCACGGACTGCACCACAGCAATGTGAGTGCACAGCAGGAGAGGCCCTGGCAGACCCTGGGGGAGCGACCTGCCCAGGCGGCTGCCCTGCTCCCAAGTGCCAGGAGGAGCGGCTCGATTCTGGCCAGTGACCCCACTGCTGCATGCCTTGTGCTTGGGCTCTGCCACTATCAGCGTGTGACACCAATCACAGCAGAGGGTGCCTAGCCTGCTCCTGCCCCAAAAGCCTCCTTTGGCCCTGTGTTTTGTGTTTTGTTTGTGTGTTTTTCCCTTTTGTAATGGGATTGAAGGCCTTAGTGCGGAGCTACATCTCTGGCTTCTTCTTTTTTGTTTTATATTTTCTTTCTTGTTTTGAGACACAGCCTTACTTAGTTGCTAAACTGCCCAGGCTGGGCCTGAATTGGTGATTCTGCTGCTGCCCCAGCCTGCAGACTGCTGGGATCACAGATGTGCACCAGCAGTCCAGTTCACAAAGGACATCTTGTGTTTTGGTGCTAGCTGTGTCCTTGAAACTCATTTCCTCTCCCACCCTGAGTGGCTGCCTTCAGCGTGAAAACCTTTGAGCTACACAGCTCCACTAAGGGGCACTGGCCACAGGTTCCTGGGACTCCTCTGTAGGATGACTAGGCCAGGAAAAGAAACACCCCTTCTCCCTCCCCCAGAGGGCACCCATGGGATTTAGTGGAAAGGTGATGAGGGGGAAAGCTCGGGGGAGCAGGCACCCTTCTGCCCAGCAGCCTGTTCACTGCAGAAGGGTGCCTGGCTGAACAGGCAGAAGAGCAGCAGGCCCAGCAGCTCCAGGACAGGGTCCCCACAGGGTGGGGCTGGCTTTGAGGATGCGGGGTGGCTGGGCAGGACTTGAAACCCCAGGCAAGGAGATAGGAAGATTCCCAGGCTTGGTGCTGTCTTCCCCCAGGAAGCCCAGTGTGGAGGCGCCTCCTGTGGATCCAGCCATTGAAGACAAGGAGGGTGACACTGACAGTGATCGAGAGAGTGACAATCTGGTGGAGGTGCCCATCAGGTGACTGTCCTGCCCTGGGGACCGCAAATCTTATTTTTCCATTGCTAATAAAAACAGTTTTTCTGAAACAAAAATGTAAAGCACTCATGACCACTCCCAGCACATGCAGCTTGCATAGCTCAGGCTGTGAATTCTGTGTGTGCACAGAACCAGGCATGGGGAGAAGACAGGCTGCAGTGCGAGGCCCTCATAGGTGTCCTGCTTCCTCTGAGGAGGCAATATTGGCTCCTCACCCTGGTGTCCAAAGCCAGTCGGCCTTTGGAGACAGAGGCTCCTCCTCTGCAAAGTGCTCAGTGTACTATGCTCTTCCTCCTTGAGAACTTACAGAGATGGGCACTGACTCTCATGCCTCATATGGCAGCACTCCGAGGCTGAGGCAAGACAATCGCTGTGAGTTCCAGGCCAGGCTGGGCTACAAAGTGAGTTGGAGGCCAGCCTGAATGGCAGAGCAAGACCCAGTCTCAAAAAGACAAAGAGCTTATGTCATGCAGGGTTTAGCTTAGTGGTGCAAGCACCTGCCCTGACAGGTACAAAAACATGAATTTGATCCCAGGTACCAAAAAAAAAAAAAAAAAAAGACTAGGGACTTGTATGGCACTGCCGGTGCCATGGCTCCTATGTCTTCTATCAGACCAGTTCTGCTCCTGCATTGCAGTTTCTCTCTGGAAATCCACCATGCTGTCTTCTCCAAACTTCTGGCATCTCCATTCCTCCTTCAGCTTTACACTCACAGCTTCACACCCTGCCCTCTAGGCACACAGGCTGCCCCCTAGGCCATCTTCTGAAATCGGGGAGAAAGCCCTCCTGATCCCACAACTCTTGCATTCTGCATGTGCCTAAAACAACTGCCATGTAGATGATGCCAAGATCTGCTGCCAGCTGCAGCAGTACCCAGGCAGGATTCCCTCTCTCTTGCCTGTAGGGGTCAAGTGCCTGCATTTCTGGGTGCTCTGAATCAAAATCTGAGGAACAAATTCTCTAGACCACCACTATTCTGGAACATGGTTTGCTGGGGCTCTCTACTCATAGCAAAGTCTTGCATTTTCATGTCTTTGTTTTGTGTTTTCACTACTGGGATTCAAACTGTTGTAAATCTGAGGCTACACAGGGTGGAATCCTGGTGCTCCTGTGGTGCCCTCGGGTCTTCCTTTTTGTTCTCCTGATCTGCCTCAGCTGTAAAGCTTTCCCCAGCTCTATCTTGGCCATCCACAGCTTTACTGGAGCTTCCCTTTTGACCAAACTCAAAACATTTTAAATGGTCCTGCTGGGCTCATTGCTCTTGATCCTCAACATAAGTCCGCCAAACAGCCCCTAACAGTAACCCTGCCACAATTCAACGTTAGACCGCCTTGAAATTTCTTGTGCCAGATTAACTAGTCTGCTACCTTTAATCTTAGGCAAAGTCTCTGGACATGATCAAAATGCAGACAAACTTTGTCTGCCAAGCCATAACAGACGCTGTCTGGAGTCCAGCACCCAGTGCAGTCCTTCTTCCCAGGAGGAACATTTGGAGACTGGTCATTGTCAGCAGGATTTCTCCCAGCCTGCTGCTCTCTGGAGCTCTGAGCAGAATCTCCTGTGCAGAACAGCTTCAGGCATTCCAGCTCTGCTTTTCAGCTGGCAATCTCTGAGTCATTCCAAACTCTTCCCACAAGCCCTTCCCAAAGGCTCCTGCACCTCATGGTCTGCTACAGTCACAGCAATGACCCCACCTCTCTAGTACCACAGTCTGTCTTAGTTACTGTTTTCTTGTTGCTGAGACAAAACAACAGACACCCAAGTTAAAGAGGGTAAGGTTTATTTAGCTCACAGTTTGGAGAGGGTTCACCCCATAATCAGCTGGCTCCAAGGCCAAGTGGTACATGGCAAAGGAGCAACCATTCATGGCAGCAGAAAACAGCAAAAACAGTGACGGAGGAGAGACACAGAGACAGAGAGGTGGGGAGAGAGCCCTTTTTATTTTTTTAATTTTGAGAGAAGGTCTCACTACACAAGTTGCCCCCACTGGACTAGAACTTGTGATCCTCTTGTCTCAGCCTTCCGGACTGCTGGGCTAACAGGAATGGGCTTACATGGCATCTTGTTTTTCAGTCAGATTTTATTAGTCCATTTTGGATATACATCATCACATTCATCATTGAGAATTTCTACCTCTACATGATACAACTTTTCCCCATTCTCCTACCCTCCCCATTTACAAAGCTTTGTTTCCCTTTTTTCCTTTCTCTTTTTTTTTTCACTTTTCCTTTCCTTGCTTTCCCCTCCCCTCCCTTGTTCTCCTCCCATGTGAACATTTTCTTCCTGTTTCACATTACCTACTATACATTTTGGCCCTTATTTACACTCGTGGTTTCTCACACCAGTGACACAATGTGATATTTACAACGTGTGTGATTTATGTCACTGGAGTCTATAGTCTCAAGGTGCATCCTTTTACCTGGGAATGTCTCAAACTTATCCTTCTTTATGCAGAGAGGTACTCCATTGTATTAAAAAACCACCTTCACATCTTCTTTATCCATTCACCAGTTGATGGGCATTTGGGCTGCTTACAAGATGGAGCTATTATAAACTGTGTTGCTCTAAACATGGTTGTGAATCGATTACTGCAGTGTGCTGCTTTTTTTGTTTGTTTGTTTGTTTGTTTGTTTACCAGAAATTGAACTTGAGCTTGCCAGGAAGGCACTCATGCCGCTGAGCTTTATCCCTGGCCCAGTACGATGCTTTTAAGAGGGAAAGAGCCGGGTCACATGGAACCTCTACTCTTAGTTTTGAGGAGTCTCCACAGTGATTTCCACAGTGGTTGCACCAGTATATGCTCCCAGCTAGTGGAAAATGGCTGCATTTTCCCCATAGCCTTGCCAGAACTTGTTATTGGTTGATTTCTTGAGAAGAGCCATTCTCTCTGGGGAGACATAGAATCTCAGCATTGTTTTCATTTGCATCTCTCGAATCATCTGTTTTGTGGAACATTTTTAATATATTTACTTGCTATTTGTACTTCATCTCAGAAGTATGTAATCATCTCAGATGCCCATTTTTGGATCATGTCATAAATTGGGAGAGTCTTTTTTTATTTCTTCATATATTCTAAATAGTAATCCTTTCTGTGAGGATGAGCTAGCAAAACATTTTCCTCACACTGTGAGTTTTCTCTCTACTCTGTTGATGTTTTGTCTTACTGTGTAAAAGCTTTTTAATAAGATGAGAGCTGAGTTGTTGATGTGTGGTAACAGTTCCTGTGCAATTGGGCTTTCATTCATAAAATCTTTGCCTACACCAGTGTCTTGAAGAACTCTACCTAGTCTATCTTGCAGCAGATTTCATGCTTCCGTTTCAATATTCAGGGTTTTTTTTTTCAACATTTAGGTCTTTGGTCCATTGTGATTTTAGTTTAGTGTATGGTGAAAGATATGGTCTACTTTTAATATTCAGCATGTGGAAAGGCAGTTTTTCCAGCACCATTTATTAAAGAGGCTATCTTTGTCCCAGTGAGTGTGTTTGGTACCTTTGTCAAAGGTAAGGTGCCTGAGTATGTCTGCAGTTTTTTCTGCATCTTCTAATCTCTTCCATTGATCCTTGGGTCTGTTTTGTGTTTTATTTTGCCAGTACCATAGCGTTTTAATCATAGCAGCTTTGTTCTGTAATTTCAACTCTGCGATTGTGATGCCCCTGCCTTACCTAAAATTCCTTTGCTATTCTAGGTCTCTTCTGTCCCCAAATGAATGGTAATTCTGTGAGATATGCTGTTGAAATTTTGATCAGGAGTACATTAAATCTATATAACAACTTTCAAAATATGGCCATTTTGCACTCTATTGGTTCTGTCTACCCAATAGCAAAGGGATATCTTTCTATTTTATGATATCGTCTACAATATCGGAGCACTGTAGTTTCATATGTCCTTCTTTAAGTTGATTCCCTGTGTTTCATTTTTTGGATGGTATAAAAATTGTTGTTTCACTAATTTCTGTCTCAGTAGGTTTGTTACTTGTGTACTGGAAGGCTATTGGTTTTTTAAAAATTTTTAATTATTGTAAAATCCAACAAAATGAAACAGAAGAAAGCCTATCAAAACAATGCAGCCAATTGGCTCAGAACTTCAAAGCAAGATACTAGGAATACAGCAAGAGCTACCATAGTATATCTTGTTATCTTCACAATAGTTATCCTTTTCATCAGGTATAGCACAATCAAACCAACAACAAAACAGAATAAAACCAATCAAAACAGTATATTGGATAAAGCAAAAACAATCAGAACAAAGCAAAACAGTGAGAACAATATTGGACTTCAAAGATAGGAGATCCCCCATATTTTCTATATGGCATACTGTCATCCTCCCAAGAGATGCACAGACTGCTGGCCCAGGCCTGAAAAATCAACCAAACAGTACAAACTTTATGTACCTTAGTTGCTATCAATTTAGCTTGTCCTCCAAGCCAGCCTGTTGGGAGGGTGGGTGGCTGCCGGAGTCCAGCTGCGGCAGGGCTAGGGTTTCCCAAAGGTGGACAGGGAGTCGGCGAGTGAGAGACAGAAGACACTGCACACCAGTCTGTGAGTGAATCTGAATCCGCTTTATTTTTTAGAAGCTGGAATATATATTTGCTAACCTTGGCAGCAACCCCCAGCCCCAAGCAGGAAGCACCCCAGGCCCAGGGCCAGGCAGAGACAATCTCAAGCAATAGGTTTTAATTAACCTCAATTCCAAGCAGGAAGCTCCCCAGGCTCAGGGCAATAGGTATCAATTAACATCTCAATCTTGTTACTTAGTTAGCTTGGGAAATGTAAGCCAATGCACCTGGATGCCTGCAGGAGGAAGAGATGTGTGAGGCTATTGTGCTGCTCCCTACATTGTTTCCCTTATCACTTATGGGAGTATGGCAGTCCCTGTGAGGACAGCGCCTGTCTTAGGTCAAGGACTCTTCATATGAACCCAACCAGGCCTTACCCGTCATGGGCCTGCAGGACAGCAATTGGTCCTGTGCCTGTCTTAGGCGGCTGGTGGTGTAACATATGTGTCCTAGTTACCCGTCTTTGGCTGCCTGTAGGACAGCGCCTGTCTTGGGTCAAGGACTCTTCATATGAACCCAACCAGGCCTTACCTGTCATGGGCCTGCAGGACAGCAATAGGTCCTGTGCCTGTCTTAGG
>PVLA01019317.1:0-12521 GCA_004027455.1 Hydrochoerus hydrochaeris
ATTCTCATTTTTTTAATTAGCAGGCAAATTAAGGACCTTGAGTATTAGTTTTATGATCTGCTAATATATTGTGGCATAAAAGTAGTATAATTATTTAATGTAATTTTTATAAGTGAGCACAATTTGCAATGCAGAGTTTCCAACAAGAAATAAAAAAGTGTTTTTCTTGTAGGTATAAAAGGAAGAGAATGTCTCCTGGACTTGATTGCTACATTACTGGTACTACAGTTTCTTTGCACTGAGTTGGAACAAGATAATATAATCTTTAAATCATTGATGAAATTGGATGACCCTTCCATTTCCAGGTGTGTGTGAGTTGGTTTTTTGTCACTGTGACAAAAATAACAGAAAATCAAGTTAAGAAGCATTTATTTTGGCTCATGATGAAGAGGTCTCAGTTATAGCCACTTGGCTCTGTTGTTCAGGGGCCTGTGGTGAAACAGCATCATGGTATTCAGGAAGCAAAGAGAAAGTGAAAGAGGAAGTGGCCAGGAACAAATTATCCTCTTCAAGGCATGCCCCCAGCAAACTACTTCCTCAAACTGGGACTCACCTCCTAAATTTTCCCTTTTCCCATAGCTCATTAAGTTAAGGATCTGTAAAGGGATTAACCCAGTTATGAGGTTAGAGCCCTCATGATCCATCACCTCTCAAAGACCCACCTCTGAGCACTGCTACATCGGGAATCAACACTTGAATGCATGAGCTTGTAGGGGACATTTAAAATCCAAACCATAACCAGATGGCAACACACCTCTTGTTCCATCTCTGAAGCATGTAGTCTGTAAGTTCAGAGCCACCTCAGGCTACATGGTGAGATGCTGTCTTCTCAGCCAAACCCCTAAATCCAAAATATAACACAAATAGCTTTAGCTGTAACAATAAGCAACTCACAAAAGTAATAATAATAAAAAGCAATTCACAGTTTCAACAGTTTCTTAAATAAACTTTTAAAAAGTTACATGGAATTATAGGCATATTCTGCTTTGTAAGTACAAAGATAATTTATTCACAGATGAGAGTTTGCCCACAGCTCCTGGATAGGCAGGGCTGACATGGTATTTTTTGCCTCCAGATGTACAGGCTCTGGGCTCAGACAGCTTAATGCAGCCTAACCCTGGAACCCAGCTGTAATGGCTCCTGGTTTGGTGCTACAATATTATGTACCTCAGAAGAACCTCACTGTGATTACAGGAACCAGCAGTAGGTACTTCTACTTAGATATTTTCTAACTGTTATAGCTATTAGAACAAGTGTTTATACCTTTGAAATTTCTTTTTTTTTATGGAGTCTTCTTGTGTTGCCTGACTGGCCTCAACTCCTGGGTTCAGGTGATCCTCTTGCCTCAGTCTCCCCAATAGCTGATGCTGCAGATGCTTAGCACCATGTCTGGCTCTGAATCTGTTCAATGTCTGAACTGCAGTATCATAAAACATTGAGCCCATATTTTTAAAAGTGATGGATTCTCTTGCTGTATTACTATTGCAAAAGCAAAATATGTTAGGATGTTATTAAGTAAAGTAATACTTTTAAGTAACTTCTGTTTATTGCACAATTCAATTTTTTCCACTTTTTATGTTTCATGATGTGTATAACATTAATATAGTATTATATTACTTGGGAGTGTATCAAGAAATTTTCTTACTAATGAGACGGTTCATCATAAAGCTTAGGGGCAACTGGACATGCACACTGCTCCTGTAATGCTGGCAGAAGCAAAAGGATCCCAAGTTCAAGCCCATCCCTGACAACTTAGCATAATTAAACCCTGTTTAAAACTGTAAGGGGGACCCAGGAACAATCTCTGAGGCCTGTGGGGACCAGGAGTCTGCACACAGCTACCTATGATCATCTGGAAACCCACAGTGAGGCATACACAGATGGGAAACTGCATCCAGTGATCCACCCACATGCAGGAACCATCTCTGAGGCCCCGTAGGGACTGGGAAACTGCCCAGTGACCGACCCACACCCAAAAACCATAGTGAGGCTCCTGGGGACTGGAAAGCTGCACCCAGTAGCCCACCCACACCTGGGATCTATCTCTGATGCCCATAGGGACCAGGAGTCACCACCTAGCAATACACAGTCATTCAGGAACCCTTGGTGAGATCTGTGGGTACTGAAAGTCCACCCATAGTGACCTGTGCACACCTGGGAACCATCTCTAAAGCCTGTGGGGACCAAGAGTCACTGCCAAGCAAAAACTCTTGGTGAAACTTGCAGGGACTGGAAGTCTCCACCCAATAACCCACCTACACCTGGGAACCATCTCTGAGGCCTGTGGGAACCAGGAATCAGTGAGCAGCATCCTTCAGTCATCCAGGAACTCTCCCTGAAGTTCCTGGAGTTTGGGAGTCTATGCTCAGTGACTTATAGTCATCTGGGATACCTCAGTGAAGCCTAAAGGAATTAGAAATCTGCACCCAGTGACCCACCCACATCCAGGAACCATTTCTGAGGCCCAACAGGGCCAGGAATTTGCACCTATAGACCCATGGCCACCCAGAAACCCACTATGAGGCCTGCAGGGACTGGAAGCTGTGTCCAGTGACTCACTCACACTCAGGAACTGTAGGTGAGGGACCTGGAAACTGGAAAGATGCACCATCAATCCGCCCACATGTAGGAACACTCCCTGAGGGCTGCAGGGACCAAGAGTCTGTGCCCAGAGACTTGCAATCATCCAATAACCCTCAGTGAGTCCACAGGGACTGGGAAGCTGCATCCAGTGAGATGCAGCTGGAGGAACTGGAGATGAGGCTCCCAAGGACTAGGAAGCTGCACCCAGCACACCAAAGTCATCTGGAAACCCTTGCTGAGGCCAGCGAGGTTTAGGAATCTGCACCCAGTGACCAGCCCACACCCAGGAACTATCTCTGTGGCCCACAGGGACCAGGAATCCATACTCAGTGACCCACAGTCACCCAGGAACCCTCAATCAGGCTCACAGGGACTGAGAGTCCACCCCTGGCTACCCTTTCACACTTGGGAACCATCTCTGAAACTCATATGGAGTGTATATCCAGACACCCACAGCCATCAGCAACCCTCAGTGAGGCCTGCTCCAGGAAGGGCTGCCAGCATGGGAAACAGCTAGCACTTGGCATCTAACTGAATTAGAGGAACACACAAAAATTGCAAAAAGAAAAAGCAAAATATAATCTCAAACTTCCAGCCCATCCAGATCTACTACAGGAGACATGGACATGGATGAATTTGGAAAATACACACTTGAAATTTCTGCAATGATAGCAGTGGAAGTAAAGAAATGCTCCAGAAAGCTGTAAAGGAAATTGGATCAGAAATAATGTCTCAAGTAAAAACAGAAATGTTAAAAACAGAATGAAAGAATTGGTGAGTATATCCAAAGACTATGTAGATTTAAAAAAATAGAGGAGCATAGAAAAATGATAGAATCCTTGAGTGAACAATACAGGAAGCAGTTAGAATACATGAAACAGATTCAGGGAGATATCCAGGAAATCAAAAATTCCATTGAAAGCTGTCAAAACTGCATAAATGCAATTGAAGACAGACTCTCAGACCTTAAAGACAGGATTGCACTTAGTGACCATGAAAGGAAACAGCTTTTAAAAATAACAAGAAATCAGGAAATAATTCAACAGCAGCAAGATGATGCAAAGAGAAACAATATAATCCTGATAGGTGTCAACAAAGAAGAAGACAACCCAAATGAAATGAAAAGATTATTTGCAAAGCAATAGCAGAAAGGTTCTGAAACATGGGAAAAGAACTAGACATGCAGATAAGTGAGGCATATAAAAATGCAATTAGTCATAACCAAAATAAATCTTGACATATAATAATCAAGAGCCCATATATTCAGCAAAAGAATAGAATATTAAAAACTATTAGAGAAAAGAAAAGATCACTCTAAAGGAAAGCCTGTCAGAATCACAGCAGACTTCTCAACATAAACCAAGTCAAGAAGAGCATATAGTGAAGTATTTCAAGTACTGAAAGGAAACAACTTCCAACCCAGATTGATGTACCCTGCAAAACTCTCTTTCAAAATCGGTGGAAAAAAATAAGATAGTTAAACCATAAAGGACTGAAGAACTTTATGACCACCCAACCAATCCTACAAAGAGTACTGAAAAATATTCTAGAAAGAGAAAAATGACCAAAATTCCCAGAACAATGACAGAAAGAAACTAACAAGCAGGACAAGCAATTAAATGGAGGAGAAAAGTATGAAACCAACAGCAGAAAGACAACATGACAAAGATAAGCCAATACATATCAGTTATAACCATTAATATAAATGGTCTCAATTCACCAATCAAAAGCAACCAACTTGCAGAGTGGATCAAGCAACATTATCCAACAATATGTTGTATACAAGAAACATATTTAACTCAAAAGGAAATTCATAGACTGAAAGTCTCAGGATAAAAAACCATACCCAACACAACAGAACTCAGAAAAAAGTATGGGTAGTGATTGTTTGCAGACAGTGAGAGCTTAAAATCAAGAATAATCAAAAGAGATAAAGATCATTGCATACTTATTAGGGAAAACCTGGAAGAGATAACATTCATAAATATATATGCCCAAATAAGGGAGCATCTACCTACATAAAATAAATACCAATAGGTGTGAAAAATCAAATAAGCAATAACAAAATTGTAACAGGAGACCTTAACACCCCATTGTCACAAAGAGGTTAACTAGGCAAAAAATAACATAACTGAATCAAACTTGTGAACAAAAGGACTTTGTAGACGAGCACACCCAACAATATCAGAATACACATTCTCAGCTGCACATGGCACATTGTCTAAAATAGACCATATGCTAGTCCATATAACATGCTTAAGTAAATGAAAAGAAATTGAAATTACACCATGTGTATTACCTAACCATAGTACAATGAAATTGGAAAGTAATGACAAATTGCAAAAGCTCCATAAATACATGGAAATTAAATACAGCTCTACTCAATAACCAATGGGTCACAGAGGAAATTAAAGAAGTTAATATCTACAAGCAAATGAAAATGTAAATACAACTTACCAGAACCTGTGGACACATTGAAAGTAGTCCTCAGAGTGAAATTTATAGTGGTGAATTCTCATAACAAGAAAATAGAATGAGCTCAAATAACCTAATGGTATACCTCAAACTTACAGAAAAAGAACAATAAATCAAATCCAAAGCCCAAAGAACAGAGGAAATTATAAAGATCAGAGCAGAAATTAACACAACTGAGACTAAGAAAACAATACAAAGAATTAATGAATGGAAAAGTTGGCTCTATGAAAGAATAAATAAATTGATAAAAACCCTAGCCAACCTTATAAAAAAGGAAACAAAAACTCAATTTCATGCAGTAAGGTATGAAAAGAGTGAAATCATTACAGATGCTGTAGAAATGCAGATCATCAGTACCTACTTTGAAATCCATTACTCTCATAGGATCAGAAACATAGAAATAATGACCAGATTCCTAGAAACATATGAATTACCGAAGTTGGATCAAGAAGATATAAAATTTCTGAGTAACTCAGTACCAGTTAAGGAAATGGAAAACATAATTAAGAACTTAACCAAAAAAAAAAAAGTCAAGATGCTGATAGATTCACAGCTGAATTCTGTAAAAAATTTAGAGATGATTTAATACCAGTACTCTTCAGACTCTTTAATGAAATTAAAAGGAAAGCAATTCTTCCTAATTCATTCTGGGAGGCAAATATTACCCTGATACCAAAACCAGAGAAAGACCCAACCAAAAGAAAATTCCAGGCCAACATCTCTAATGAACATAGATATAAAAATCCTCAATAAAATACTAGTAAACAATGCAGCAAATCATCAAGAAGATTGTATACCATGACCAAGTGAGATTCATCCCAGAAATGCAGGGATGGTTCAACATATGCAAATCAATAAATGTAATACACCACATCAACAGAGAAAAAGACAAAAATCACGTGATCATCTCAATAGATGCAGAAAAAGCTTTTGATAAATTCCAACTCTCACTTATGGTAAAAAAATTAGAGAAAATTGGAATAGATGGTGTTTACCTCGATTTGATAAAAGCCATGTGTAACAAACCAACAGCCAATATTATACTTAATGATCAAAAAATGAAAGCTTTCAATCTGAAATCAGGACCAAGACAAGGTTATCCATCAAAGAAATAACCAACAGAGTGGGAAAAAAATCCCCACAGATTGGGAAAAGATTTTTGCCAACCATCCAAGGACTTTTATCTAGAATGTATATAGAATTGAAAAAAACCAGGCCCTCCAAATTTAAAGACCCAATCCAAAAATGGGCATCTGAGATGAATACTCAATTCTCAGATGAAGAAATACAAATAAATATTTGCAAAAATGTTCAACATCATTGATCATTTGAAAAATGCAAATTAAAACTACACTGACATATCTCACTGCAGAAAGACTGGCTAAGATCAAGAAATTAATAACAAATGCTGGCAGGCATGTTGGGAAAAAGGAACCCTTCTCCACTCTTGGTGAGAATGTAGACTGGTACAACCACTGTGTAAATCAGTATGGAGATTCCTCAAAAAACTAGGATTGGAGATTCCTCAAAAAACTAGGATTAGAGATTCCATTTGACACAGCTATTCCCCTTCAGGGTATTTTCCCATAAATGAAAACATCTTACCACAGTGATATATGTGCACCTATGTTTATAGCAACACAATTTGTAATCAGTAAATCTTGGAAACAACCCAGATGCCCATCAACTGAGGAATGAAAAAAAGATATGATATTTTTATATAATGGAATACTACTCTGCAATAAAGAATGATAACCTCAAAGATTTTATAGATAAATGAAGGCAATTAAAACCCTACTCATAAAGCAGGGGACCAGGCCAGCACTGAGAGGGGAGTTAGGCCCATGTGCTGGCGAGGGGAGTTCCAGGTTGCTGGCGCTGGCTCAGGAGAGTTTGGGACATCACTTGCGGTGCTTAGGTGCCTGCCCAACTCCCTAGGACACAGGACTAGCCTGGAGAGGTTTGTGGGCTTGAGTGGACCACATCCAGTGACCTTTATTCAACTAGGGGACCAGGCCAGCACCAAGAGGGGAGTTAGGCCTGCGTGGCAGGGAGGGGAGTTCCAGCTCACTGGCGCTGACCAGGGAGAGTTTGGGACATTACATCCAGTGCTTGGGTGCCAGCCCAGGTCCCTAGGACATTAGACTAGCCTAGAGAGGTTACACAGGCTTGAGTGGACCACGCCAAGTGACCTTTATTCAACCGGGGGACCAGGCCGGCACCAAGAGGGGAGTTAGGCCCACATGGTGGCGAGGTGAGTTCCAGCTCACTGGCACTGGCCTGGGAGAATTTGGGATATCACTCCCGGTGCTTGGGTGCCTACCCAGCCCCCCAGGACACTATATTAGCCTTGAGAGTCTTCCCTGGCTTGAGTGGACCATGCCCAGAGAACTTCATTCAACCAGGGAAGCCAAGGCCCATGACGAAGGTGCAGAAGGTAATTTCCAACACACCCAGGGAAAGTTTTGGAACATCGCTTGGAACAGGGAAATACAGGAAAATGACAAAACAAAAGATGAAAATGCAATCTCAAACCTACAGCCCATTCTAAGAAAGCCTGGGAGCCACATGCATAGAAGAATTTATGAGTCATACACCTGAAGTACCTGAAATGATATCAACTAAAATAAAAAGCAAGTACGGGAAGCTATGAAGGAACTCAAATCAGAAATAATCTCCCAGGTAAAAGAAGAAATGATAAAAGTAGTGAAAGAATTACTGAATGCATCTAAAGAAGACACAGCTAAAAAATTAGAGAAACAAAGCAAACAAATAGAATCCCTAAATGAACAGTATAAGAAACAAACAGAATACATGCAGCAGATTCAAAGAGATATACAGGAAATCAAAAATTCTATTGAAAGTTGCCAAAATGGCCTCAATGAAAGTGAAGATAGAATTTCAGACCTTGAAGATAAGATTTAAGCTAGTGAAAAGCAAAGGAAAGATCTTCTAAAAATAACAAGAAACAAGGAAATAACAATTCAACAGCTGCAAGATGATGCAAAGAAGAACAACATAAGATTAATAGGTATAATGAAAAAGAAGAGGACAACACAATTGATATCAAGAGGCTATTTACAGAAGTAATAGCTGAAAATTTCCCAAATATGACAATGGAAACTGATGTACAAATTAGTGAAGCATATAGAACTACAAACAGCCATAACCAAAATAAAACTACACCCAGACATATAATAATCACCATTCCAGAAATCCAACATAAGGACAGAATATTAAAAGCTATTAGAGAGAAAAGATAGATCACCTATAAAGGAAAATCTATCAGATTCACAGCAGACTTCTCAATACAAAAATAAAGTCAAGAAGAGCATGGAGTGAAATATTTCAGATCCTAAAGGAAAATGACTTACAACCCAGAATGCTGTACCCTGCAAAACTGTTCTTCAAAATGGATGAAGAAATAAGATACTTCCATGCCAAAGAACAGCTGAAGAACTTCATGATCACCAAACCAACCTTACAAAGAATACTGAAAGACACTCTAGATACACATAGGAAAAAACCGCTAAGCAAGACAGACAATTAAACAGAATGGAAAGGCAAAGATACAACAGCAGAAAGATAACATGTCAACAATAAAACAATATATAACAGCTATAACCATTAATACAAATGACCTCAATTCACCAAATAAAAGAAACAGATTGGAAAATTGGTCAAGAAACAATGTCCAACCATATGCTGTCTACAAGAAACCCATCTAACCCAAAAGGAAATTCATAGAGTGAAAGTCAAAGGATGGAAAACAATACTTCATGCAACAGGAACTCAAAAAAAAAGTGAGGGTAGATATTTTGTTTGCAGACAATGAGAACTTCAAAGCAAGAATAGTCCAAAGAGATAAATAAATTCACTACATACTAGTTAGGGGAAAACTTCAAGAGGAATATATAACAATCTTAAATATATATACATCAAATTCCAGAGCACTCAGCTATATAAAACAAGTATTAACAGAAATGATAAACCAAAAAAGCAATAACACAATTATAACAGGAGACCTTAACACACCATTGACACAAAGGGACAGATCAACTGGACAGAAAATCAGCAAAGAAATAACAGAACTGAATCACACCTGTGAACAAATGGATTTGATAGATGTATACAGAGTGTACCATCCAACAACATCAGAATATGCATTCTTCTCAGCAGTACATGGGACATTCTCTAAAATAGACCATATACTAACCCACAGAACATATTTAAGTAAATGCAAATGAATTGAAATTATTCCTTGCATGTTATCAGATCATAGCACCATGGAACTAGAAATTAATGATAAAAGAGACTGCAAAAACCCCACAAACACGTGGAAATTGAATAATACACTCTAGACCAATCAGTGGGTCACAGAGGAAATTAAAGAAGAAATTAAACAATATCTACAAGCAAATGAAAATACAAATACAACTTACCAGAACCTGTGGGATGCAATGAAAGCAGGCCTCAGAGGAAAATTTATTGCACTGAGTTCCCACATTAGGAAAACAGAATGAACGCAACCTGATATTACACCTGAAACGTCTAGAAAAAGAAGAGCAAGCCAAGCCCAAAGCCAAAAGAAGGGAGGAAATTATAAGGATCAGAGCAGAAATTAATTCAATAGAGACTAAGAAAACAATGCAAAGAATCAATGAAACAAAGAGTAGGTTCCTTGAAAGAATAAATAAAATTGATAAGCCCTTAGACAACCTAATTTAAAAAAGGAAAGAAAACTCAAATTCATGCAATACAGAATGAAAAAGGTGAAATCACTACCGAACCTGTGGAAATACAGAAGATCAACACCTAATTTGAAAACCTCTACTCTCATAGCTTCGATAACACAGAAGAAATGGACAGATTCCTAGAAACATATGAACTACCTGGGTAAGAATATGTAAAACTGCTGAATAACCCAATTTCTATTAATGATGTTGAAAATGTAATTAAGTCTCTACCGACAAAGAAGAGCCCAGGCCCAGATAAACTCACTGTGGAATTCTGCAAGAAATACAAAGAAGACTTAATGCCAACACTCCTCAAACTCTTAAATGAAATCAAAAGGGAAGCAGTTCTCCCTAAGTCATTCCTGGAACCAAATATCATTCTAGTGCCAAAATCTGAGAAAGATCCAACTAAAAAAGAGAACTACAGGCCAATCTCCCTAATGAACATAGATGCAAATTTCTTGATAAAATATTGGTCAACATACATAAATCAATAAATGTAATCTACCATATCAATAGAGCCAACTGTAAGAATTACTTGATCATTTCTATAGATGCAGAAAAAGCTTCTGATCTGACATTCATGATAAGAACCTGATAGAGAACTGCAATAAATGGTTTCTACTTCAATATGATAAAGGTGATCTATGACAAACCTACAGCCAGCATCATATTAAATGGCCAAAAACTGAAAGCTTTTACCTTAAAATCAGGCACAAGACAAGGATGTCCCTTATCACTGCTCCTATACAACATAGTACTGGAAATAATAGCCAGAATAATTAGACAAGAGAAAGAAATAAAAGGAGTAAAGATAGGAAAAGAGGAAGTGAAACTATCATTATTTGTAGACAACATGATACTCTACATAGAAGACCCCCAAAACTCCATTGAAAGAATCCTCGGTATAATAAATAAATTCAGCAAAATAGCTGGATACAAAGTAAATATTCAAAAATGAATAACACTCCTATACACTAACGACAAAATCGCCAAGAGAGAAATAAGAGAAGCCACATCCTTCACAATAGCATCCAAAAAATGAAATAGTTATTAATTAATCTAAAGAAAGAAATAAAAGAACTATACAGGGAAAATTACAATACCTTGAAAAAAGAAATTGAAGAGGACCTCAGTAAATGGGATGACATACCTTGTTCATGGATAGGAAGAATAAATATTGTGAAAATGGACATTCTCCCAAAATTGTTATACAGATTCAATGCAGTCCCAATGAAAATACCACTAACATACCTCTTAGATCTAGAGAAATCACTCCTAAAATTCATCTGGAACCAGAAGAGACCTAGAATATCAAAGGCAATTCTAACCAGCAAAGCCAAGGCAGGAGGCATCACAACCCCTGACTTATACTACAAAGTTATACTACAAAACTATACTACAAAGCTACTGTAATAAAATCAACATGGTACTGGAATAAAAACAGATCTGAAGATTAGTGGGATAGATTAGAAGATACAAGCATAACTGTCAACCACCTTATCTTTGATACAGGGCCAAACATATTCACTAGAAGAATGATAGTCTCTTTAATAAATGATGCTGGAAAAACTGGCTTTCCATATGCTGAAAACTAAAAGTAGACTCATGCCTTTCAACATTTACTAAACTAAAATCTAAATGGATCAAAGATCTAAATATTAAAACAGAAACGCTAAACCTGTTAGAAGACAAAGTAGGTAAAAATCTTGAAGACATAGTGATAGGTAGAGAATTCATGAACAAGAATCAAACTGCATGGGAAATACTTCCCAGAATCAATAACTGGGATCATGTCTTATTAAAGAGTTTTGGCATGTCCAAAGAAATCTCCAGCAGAGTGAAAAGAAAACCCACAAACTGGGAAAAAATCTTAGTGAACTGTCCCTCAGACAAAGGACTTCTTTCTGTCTAGAACTTACAAAGAATTAAAAAAAATAAGACCCCCGAAATTCAAAGACCCAATCCAAAAATGGGCATCCGAGATGAACACACAGTTCTCAGATGAAGAAATACAATGGCAAATAAATACATGAAAAAATGTTAATCATGATTGGTCATTAGAGAAATGCAAATTAAAACCACACTGAAATTCCATCTCACTCTAGAAATAATGGCCAGGATCAACAAAACTACCAACAACAAATGCTGGAGAGGTTGTGAGGAAAGAGGAACTCTTCTGCACTGTTGGTGGGAGTGTAGACTGGTGCAACCACTGTGGAACTCAGTCTGGAGATTCCTCAAGAAGCTGGGATTGGAAGTCCCATTTGATCCAGCTATTCCACTCCTAAGCATATTCCCAGAGGAACTGAAAACATCATACCACAGTGATATATGTGCACCCATGTTTATAGAGGCACAATTTGTAATAGCCAGATCTTGGAAACAACCTAAGTGCCCATCAACTGAGGAATGGATATAAAAATTGTGGTAATTAGCTCTAAAGAATGATCACATTGAGCTATTTATGAATAAATAAATGCAACTTGAGATCCTACTCATAAGTGAAGTAAATCAAACTCACATGTATACCATGTAGTCTCCCTAGTGTAAGAAATGATAAGAGTACATAAGATTCTATGGTAATCATGGTTCCCCATTATATTGCTTTGAAGCCCTATAATGTTCTCATTCATTGGTTGGAATGGTTTTATTCTGTTTTATTTGACCTTATTATGTGTTATGGAATGAATAGCTACTTTGAAGAAAACAAGACATTATGGCAGC
>PVLA01019318.1:0-12517 GCA_004027455.1 Hydrochoerus hydrochaeris
GCCTGCACCTCGCTGCGCGCCGGCTGCTCCTTGTCAAATACCGCCTTGGGCTCTGGGAACACACGGGGGACACTGAGTCAGCAATGGTCCAGTGCCCACAGTCTTGACACTGCCAAACCCTGGTCACAGCTTGCAGCAGCATCCCAGGTGAGGAGCCATGGAGACGTCTCCACCTGAGGCTGGGGGAAGAAGACGAGGCTCCAGCCCCTCAGGGATGGGAGAAACCAGGACTCCAGGCAGCCAGCAGAAAGCCTGGGGCCCCACACCAACTGCACAACTTCAGCTACAGAGCCACAGGTCTACAGACGGCCATCAGGAGTAGGACAAGCACGAGCCACGGGGTGACCCTAAGGCACCGTGCACAGCAGTCAGCGTGCTTTTCTACACGCGCTGGGAGTACTGACTGCTCAACTCCAGTCACGCAAAAGGAGACTATCACAGTTGGACAAGGGGCACCCAGGGACAAGGGACAGGAGATTCACTGTCACCTGCACAGCGCCGGCCCCACTGCCAAGGGACCCACCTGTGACATGCAGGAGGAAGGAGACCTTCTGGCCCCCGGCCTCGCAGCTGTACTCCCCGGCATCTGCCTCTCTCGCCTGCTGCACCACCAGCTGCCGCCTGCAGCCCTTGGCCTCCAAGTGCACCCTGGAGCTCGCACCCAGCTTCTTCCCGTCCTTGAACCACGTCACCTCCGTCTTTGCCTGGGCCACTTGGCAGCTCAGCGTGGTGCTGGCTCCTGCCTCGGCCTGCATCTCACTGTGTACCTACCCCTCGGGGACAAGGAGTTACCAGGGATAGTGCAGACTACAGCCCCTTCAAGGCTAGGCCCTCGAAGCCTGGGTGCCACACCTGGAGCTGCACCTCAGAAGCCTTCTGTACAGTGTCTTGCGGTGGAGATCACTGCTTTTTCAGGCCATTAGAATTTTCTCTTCTGTTCTATCACTGCTCAAGGGTTTGGCCTTATTTTACTGTTTGTATAATTGTGATTATGTGCTAGAGTGCTGACATTTGTATACATTACACCTGTCTTCTCCATCCATGTGCCTTATCTTTGCACTCTCTCAGGATGTAATCCAATGCATCGAGGTAACCTTTCCATTGTGGACAAGTATCTCTATTTGTCTTCATGCCTAATGCATTTATGTCCTGTTCAAGAAACCTGCTATTAGCATGAAGTGATCAAGTAATCAGTATATACAATCAGAGCCTGCGTGACCTCCACATGCAGTAGGTTTCTTCTTTGCTGAAGTGGAAGTCCAAGTCTATTTTATGTTTTCCTTATGGTTAATGTCTTAGTGCCATATTTAAAAGACCATCCTTTCTATATAGTTCATACTGACATGAGAGTTAAAAAGAGAGAAAAGGAAGGGCAGGAATAAGGGAGGAAGGAACAAGGAAACAAGAGTGGAAGGAAGGAAGAGGGAAGGGGTAGTTGTCCTATTACCCCACTGCTGGGTCCATCCGCCTATCTCCTCTTCAGACCTTTGGTTCTAAGAAAGCCCTGATAGCTGGCAAAGCCATTGTCCTCAGGTTGTCCTCACAGCTGGTATCTCAAGACTCGTATCTAAAGAGAGGTCACTTGCAATTCAGCTGAACCTGAATATTTTTAGCTCTTCTACAGATTTCTTTTTTTTTCCTTCTACAGATTTCTACCTGCATATTTTTATCTATTTTGTTGTCTCTTGGAAACGTTCAACAATTTTCACCATGAGTCTGTTTCATTAGACTGCAATTGATAACATGATACTTTTTACACTATCATAAATCTCTGAAAAGTTCACTTCACATCATCTGCCTGTTTCTAGTATGCATATTTAAGCTTCTTATTGTTTGTTTTCTTTTTGTTGTTTTTGCAGGGTATTTTGTTTTGAGACTTTATCAAGTCTATGTACTTCAGGCTGATCTTGAACTCACTATGTAGCCCAGGCTGGCCTTGAATTTGTGGCTACCCTCCTGCCTCAGTTCCCTGAGTGCCTGAATTACAGGTGTCCACCACCAGCCCCAGCTGTTTTCAATATGCTACTTTCTGGGTGTGGGAGCCATTCCCAACTCTCTTACAAGTCTAACATTAATGTTCAGGATAATCATACTACTCATGAGTTCCAGTTAGATTTCTCATGTTTTATAAACTTCCTTTTACTAGCCTCCTAGCTGTGCTGACATATTGGAGAGAATATGGTTACAGTATTGGCTTCCTTATCTTCTTCCCCTTCTCAAAGACAACACTCAAGGTTCTGTCAGCTGCTGACAGGCCTGTTCTTCACCTTAAATTCTTGGTGAAAGAATTCAGTTAAGACACAGGAAAACACTGTAAATTCAAGGACAGAACCCACGTAAAGATAAAGCACCCTAAGGCAAAAGCACACCCTTAGAGAGCAGCAGGGGTAGCACTGAGGGAACAGTGATCACCAGTGTCATTTCTGTGGTCAGGCCAACACATTTCACCTCAACAATCATCCAGGAATGTTTGTATCTCACTTGCTGCAAAACACACTATCTGTTCTCTTCAGGAGGCCAGCACTTTGTTTTGTAAAGTGTACTAGTATTGGCCGGGGGTTTAGCTCAGCGGCACAAGTGCCTGCCTGGCAAGCACAAGGTCGTGAGTTCGATCCCCAGTACCAAAAAAAAGGTGTACTAGCATTCCAAGATATTTAATCACATAAGATAGTTTGGAAGGAAGGAAGGAAGGAAGGAAGGAAGGAAGGAAGGAAGGAAGGAAGGAAGGAAGGAAGGAAGGAAGGAATTTTCATCTAAGTCAGGTCTTAGTTTGACATGGCTGCCAAGGGTAGACCTTGATATGTGGCTTCTGTTTGCATATCTGTTCTTGGTGGGCCACTGGCTGCAGCCACAAGCAGTGCTAAAGTCAGACTGCCTGGTGTAACAAGTGGCCGTGTCTCAGCCAGCCACACAGTACAGTCACTCACTGACCTGAAGCTTCCTTGTGACAGGCAGGGCAATGGGGCGTGAGACCTCATGAGTGATTCAAATTGCACTGTACACTGAGGTCTTCATTTTGCTGCTGCTGGCAAAGCATGTCACTTTATCCCTCCTCAGCCCTCAGGCCTGAGGTTTCCTACAGTTCCACTACATATGCGTAATAGCTGGGCTTTAATCTACCATTTGCTAAATTAATAAAAAATTCTTTTCTTTATACTTTTCTGGGAACTATGTGGCATGAACTGATGTTAAACATTATCAAACACATCTTCAGGATTTAGAATGTTGTGTCCTATCTCACATCTCTACTCTGTTCACAATGGGTTTGCCATACCTTCTCTCCTCCTACTCGTTTATTGCTGAGCTCTGAGTTATCTAACACTTCCAAAGGTAACATAGTCCTGTGCTCCTGGACCGTAGTTTTTCTCATAGTATACTGTCCTCCAGATAAACTGCTCAAGGCACTCTGCAAATACTTGGTTTAAAATGTTCAACTTGATGTCAAGAGGGAAATGGACTCTATTCTTCACATTGTCCTTGTCAGAAGTTGGTATTAATGATACATCATGGACATAAACTGATTTTCAGAGACTGAAGAAGAATTTCTATGGCCATGAAGCAATTTCCAGATTGTTTGGAAACTATCTGGTTCAATTCTCTAGTAGATTAACTGGGATTAGATGATGCTTTATCAGAAGATTATTTATTATTATGGCCCAATCCTTTAAAAAGTTAGAAGACATTCAACTTGTCACACTTTCTTGTGTGAGTTTTGCTACCATTTTCCAGGAATACACCAATAAGCCAAACTTTTCAAACTCACTTGCATAAAATAATGGCACATTCTCCCCTGTAACACTTCACACACCCATAAAGTGGGAATTTCTGAAACCTGCACACACAAAGACTGTGTACACTGAAGAGCAAGGATCAGCACCCTGCACCAGCCTGTGAGTGGAGCCCAGCTTGGCTGACTGTCAGACTCTGCCATCAGCATAAAGGAAGCCAGCTGTGGATGTCCCTGCCAAGGTGCCCGGAGGAGCAGATGCCCATGGGTCAAGAGGGCTGCTCTATGCAACAGACACATCTTCATCTTCAGTGGCCAGGACTACTAAATTCAGCTTCACAGAGTGTGCTCATGCAGTGTCCTTTCCATTTCTACATTCATGAATCCACCCACAAGGGGAATTCAGACAAAGACAAAGTACCCAAGACAAAGTGAAAACGAGACTTGATTTGGAAAGAGAATTCCTCTGCCTGGCTGCTCACATGCACCAGTCCCTGCCCTTCAGTCCCACAGATAAGGCAATGAAAGAGGATCCAGATGTGGAAACAGCTGAAAGTACACAGGGACCCTCCAGACCCATGAGGAGGAAGGAGCCTGTCCAGACATCTGGAATGCAGGTAACCACCCCCCTTTGCCAGTAAGATAGCTATTTCCTTCAGCCCACAACAGGGCAAGCCTGAGTCTGCGGCCAAGGCACTACAGCTAGAACAAGTGCTAAGGAAGCAAGACGGACACTGCCATAGGAGAAACATAGCTTGGAGTGGGGAAGAGCCTTCTGCCCAACTTGTAGAAATGAGAGGTGAAGACAGGGACGGTGACACAGTGGAGTGGAAATAGCAAGGGGGGGGCCATAGGCCAGGCTCATGTCACACACACCATGGACCCAACAGGGACTGACCTTTAACTTGCAGGTGGAAAGAGACCTTCTGGCCCCCAGCCTCACAGCTGTACTCCCCAGCATCTGCCTCGCCCACCTGCTGCAACACCAGCTGCCACCTGCAGCCTGTAGCCTCCACACACAACCTGAAGTTTGCACCCAGCTTCTTCCTGTCCTTGAACCACATCACCTCTGTCTTTGCCTGGGCCACCTCACAGCTCAACATGGTGCTGGCTCCTGCCTTGGCCTGCACCTCACTGTGCACCAACTGCTCCTTGGCAAACACAGCCTTGGGTTCTGGGGACAGATAGAGTCAAAGGCACCATCAGGCCAAGAGGCCACAGAGCAGGAATGCTGGGCAGGGCAGCTGCAGAACAGAACCTGCAGTCCCTACCCAGCTGCAGCCTTGGAAAGCCCCACACCTCCCAGGACTAGCAGCACAATCCACTGGCCCAGCTCCATGGAATGGACTAGGGATGTGGGCCAGGGTCTCCAGCATAAGCCCCTCCGGGAAGACTGGAGGAGACAACACCATCTACCTGCCCCTCAGGGATGAGGAATCCTCACAATAGAGCAGGGTGCGGGCTCCCACAGGGACCTTGCAGGGCCATCTGTGTGGAGTCTGGTGGTGGACACCTCTGCTGTCTGGGTCACCAGTGCTTGCTCTCTGTTGTTGCTGTTGAAGGGCAGCTGCTACCTCCAAGGCACAGCCTCTCCTGAGTGGCTCAGGAGCTTCACTCCCAGGCAGGGTGGAGGATGCCTGCCCCAGCAGCTGCCAGGCTCTTGGGTGGAGGCTAGGCCTTGCATAGAGGTACTGAGTGGGGAACCTCTAGGAGTGCAGTCCTGAGAAGCTCCTAAGTTACAAGGCTCCAGCCTCACACAAGAATCACTGCTTCCTTGAGGAGTGGATTAGTTCTCATAAATGTAGCTGCTTTGAACACCACCTCTCTGGTCCCCTCTGCATGTGACACACTCCCTTCCTTCAACACAATGCACTGACACAGGTGGGTCTCATGAGGACCAGGACATCACACCATGCAGTCTGGACCTTCCAGCCAACACAGAATCATGAGCCTGATAAACCTGTGTGGTCTGTAAGTTCTCTGGCCTCCATGACTGTGCTGCAACAACACAGCACTGACCACAGCAGACATTTCCTTGTGCCCCACATTTTCATCCTAACAGAGCCAGGTGAGGCATCCTTGTTCCACTATGGCAGGGTCACATGTTGTCTATCAGAAATCCTTCCTTACTGGAAGTGCTTAAGCATCTGTGTCATCATCTCAGAGTTCTGTGGTTTCACTGGAATGCCAAAGCCCCCAATTTACCTGGAGTTAAAACTCTAAGTTTTGCGAACTATTGGAAAACTTACTGTTTCCATGTGGCCTAATGCCCCAAAATGTTTAGGGTGTGTAAGCTTTCTCTCTAGCGTTTGCACAGGTATAAAAGACACATGGCTGGTGCACCCACATCCAGGCCCAATCCTGACCTCAACCTTCTGTTCTCTCTACTTTGGTGCCCAGTGCTCCTTGTCACTGCAGTTTTGTGATCATCCTTGACTATGCTGGGGAAATGCTCACTCTCTTCCTCTTGAAGGCATGAGTCACACGTGGCTTTGCAACCTGTGTGTCAACTGCCAACACCCACCCATCCTGTATAGAGTTTCTATTTGGATTTTGAGATCAAATCATCATCTTTCATTATTCTGTGCACTTATATCTATTTATTTAGATATCTCTTAGATAGCTTTCAAAGCTAATTAAATAATTACTAATTTCCCCTGCAGATCTCTTACACATATTGCTTTTACACTTGGAATCAGGAACACAGTGTTTTTTACATAAATACAGATGGAGCACCCAATCAAAAACTCCAGAATGCTCCAAAGTCTGAAACTCTCTGAGCACCCACCTGATGCCACAAGTGGAAAATTCTACACCATGAATCTAATTTCATGGCAAAATTATTTTCAAAGTGTGTGTGTGTGTGTGTGTGTGTGTGTGTAAGGCACACATGATACATAAGTGAACTCCACACTGGACTCAAGCCTCATTGTCACAATATTGCATTGTATCTATGATGATAGGCCAAATCCAAACCCTTCTGCACCTCAGCATTTCAGAGAAAAGATACTCAACCTGCACTGTAGGACTCCAGTTTCCTGCCTTTGGGTACTGGAATATGAACACAGGGCCAGTTTCCAGGGTGAATATTTGCTCACGGCTCTTTCCAATCCTCCCACAGTGAACCCTGGAGCTCCTACAACCGCGCCATCTCTGACTCCACCCTGACCCTGACATCACCACTGCCAGTTCTCTGTCCTGGTTCTGTGCTGTGTGGTGATGGCTCTCAACCATTCCCCTCCCCTAGGGACAGCTCTCCAGGCCTCACCAAAGAACCATGAGGGCTAGTGTTTCCTACAGTACACATAAAGCAAAGAAGAGTGCACTGGGTGGTGCAGTCAGGAATTTCAGAGTGAATTGGTGCTGAATTTTATTATTACACAGCTGCTCTAAACCAGAGCTGGTGTTAAGTTTTATCAAACTGGTATTCTCCATTTATTAGGATGTTCACCAATGATGCTTTCATGCAGCTGAAGTCACACATCACATTTCGTGATGTTTTTACTATTAAGCCAGCCAGCACTGCCCATCCAGGCACACACCTTCCCACTGGCAGGTCACTCTGCCACTCAGATTACTCGGAAGATACCAAACTTGATAGCTACCAAACACTGGCCTGTAAATTCAATTATTCACATGTCCCTTACAGGTTTGGTGCCTGTATTGTGTCCTGTCTACACAAATTAGACCTATGAGTATACTGTACCTTCTTTTTGCTAGAAGAATGTCATAAATATGGAACAACTTCTTTCCAAAATATTTGATATAATTTATCAATAGAGCTAGTGGGTCGAGTTTCCCTTATGAAAAGATTCTTCATTGCTGATTCCATTTCTTCAAAAGTTATAGGACTGAGCTATCTATTTCTTCTTCTGTAACTTCTCACAGTTTTTTTTTCCTGGAAAACTGGTCAATTTCATTGTTCTGTTCTGATCTGCTTAGACCTGTCCTCTTTTGTTTTATTCTCTTTAAAATATAAATAAATAAATAAATAAATAAATAAATAAATAAAATTGGTCAATTTGTCAAAGCTGTCCAGGTTTTTCAGACAGAAAATCTGTCAGAACTTCTTAAAATAACACTTTAGAAAAATACAGAAAGATGAATTTTGTTAGCCATGCCCAGTCACAAGCTATTTATACAGATGCATTAGCCCACTCACCCTGCTGCTAAGACCCTCCAGGTAAACAAGAATAAACCTGATTCTCAGATTTCTCTATGAATACCCCAGAAAGCACAGGCAGATGCACTTTACTAGGACCTGCTGGAGAAAGAATTCTGCTGTCCCACTCAGTGGCCACCATGTAGTAAGGTGTCTTCCATGAAGAGCTAACAGAATTTTAAACATTCTTTTCTCATCCTAACTTTACAAATCTAACCCTGAGGACAGGTCCTGCATAGAATACTCTAACTGAAGAAAAATACAAAGAAACTCTTTCTTGAAGGGCAATTCCCAGTCTCATAGGTGGTACAAAGCACACCTCCACACTCCATGAAACCATGGATCCAAACGTTACCCACACACAACTTCTGTCCCCAACAGAAAGCAGGGAAGAGTATCCCAGGACACCTAAACCTTGATAACACAAAGCTTAGACTTGGGCTAATTCCAAGGATAATTGTGCCACTGAAATTTCTTTCTCCTAGCTGAAATAAATTTGAGTATCTCTCTGAGAATCACTTTGTGGTGCTGGCATCTGGAAGCCAACAGCTGCTAAACAAGAAAAAGTAATTCAACTATGTTCCAGTGTTTCACCACACACCATAGGGTCAGATGGGGCAGAGTCGTGGACCCCAGAAAACACATGGAAGTTTGTAGGAACACAACAGGCTGCAGCACCAGCCTCACTGGGCCAAGCCACAGGCAGGAAAATGACAGCAGAGAAGAAGGGAGATACTAAGATCATTGGACCACCAACCAAGTTCACAGCACCTCCAAACAGCTAAGGAAGCACATGCAAGGACTTACCTTTAACTTGCAGGTGAAAGGAAACCTTCTGGCCCCCAACCTCGCAGCTGTACTCCCCGGCATCTGCCTCGCCTGCTTGCTGTACCACCAGCTGCCGCCTGCAGCCCTTGGCCTCCAAGCGCACCCTGGAGCTCGCGCTCAGTTTCTTCCCATCCTTGAACCATGTCACCTCCGTCTTTGCCTGGGCCACCTCACAGCTCAGCATGGCATTGGCCCCCGCCTCAGCCTGCACCTCACTGTGTGCCAGCTGCTCCTTGGCAAACACTGCCTCAGGCACTGGGGACACATGGGGGACATAAGGTCAGAGACATCACAGATCAGGAGGCCACAGAGAAGGAAGGCCAAAAGGGGCCCTAGAACAGAACCTGAGGGCCCTGCCCCATCTAGGGCCCTGGAAAAGCCCCGGGGCCCTCAGCACACACTGCATACTCTGTCCACACAGCCTGAAATGGCTTCGCCAGACTGTTCCAAAACACAGGGAGGCATCTCTGAGCAGGCCGAGTCCTTGAGCCCCCTCTGAACACCTGGTGGGCTTGAGCTGTGTAGCTTGGAGTGCTGTCCTGATGTCTCACACCCCTGAGCTTCTCTGAAACCAACATGGCCAAGCCAACACACAGCTTGGTCATTTCTCTCCCTCTCCCTTCCTCAGACTCTGCCTCAAAAGCACCCATCTGTTTGTATTTTCATTAAAGAACATCGATTTTTTTCATTAACTACCATCCATTTATATTCAGATTTGTCTCCCTAAAACACACAACAATTCCCACATAAACCTTCAGATTTTACTAGATTTAGAACTAGAAATATATTTCTGATGCTAATGTGAGGCTTTAAAATCTCCCTCCCAACAGCTGACTGCTGTGTATGACACAGAATTGCTGCCATTCAGTTGTTACTTGATAATCTTTCCCACCAAGGTTACCGAGTCTCTCTTATCTTTTAGGCTTTCTGAACTGACCATCATGTAATCAGTGCCTTCCACTTCCACACTGTCAAGTTCTCTGCCTTCCTCTCCACTCTCCCCTTTCCCTCTCTGTACAATGTTGGCAGATGTGGCCATGTGGCCTGTATGCCTCCCACCCAGACTGGACAGCCCAGGATTATGTGTAGCCCTCTGAGTCAGCACTGTCATGTGGGTGGAAGAAGAACCGCTCCATACAGAGTACAGATGGCCTCACGGCAGGGACCAAGACAAGGTTTTGCCCCACGAGACTTCTGGACTTAGCATGTCAAATTCATCTGATGCTTGCACCTTGCATACTTATGAAATCACAGCACTTCCCATTCAACCTGCTCAGGTGGAACTTTATACCACCTGAGCAAGGCTTCTTCTACACAGGGCTGCCTTGCACCTAGGTGATGACCTCTGTCACACAGTACTGTGCTCCAGGGCCCTGCAGGACTCTGTTTCTGATTTGTTCATCAGTTTGTCCTTGATGCTCGTGACAGTTTGGACTACACTTTAGTTCTTCCTACTTTCCTTATCTTCTGCCATCAGATAAAATGACTTACAGATCATATTTTCTTTTCTATTCTCTAGAATAATCCCCCCAAGAATATGGAATCGCTGTTTGCAGTCATATATCGTAGAGTTTACCAAAAAATAAGCTGGGCCCAGAACATCTATTTGGTGATTCCACTTATTTAAAAGTAATAGGACTATCAGAGTCTTCTACATCATTCTATGTCAGCTTTCATACACTTCACTACGAATCAGCTAAACTGTCCTGCCAGTCAAACTTATGACCATAAAATATTTTCCCATATACACTTAAAAAATTATGTCATGGATGTGTTGCCCATGCCTTTAATCCCAGTACTAGCAAAAATAAAACACTCTGGGGATGTAACGTAGTGTGAAGACTCAGTTCAGTCACTAGTACTGCAGTAAATAAATAAGCACACAAACAAACATCACACAGAAACACACAATGGGATTTCTGGGATCTTGGCACACCAATACCTCATGTGGTGGCACCCTGTGGTGGCATCATGAGGTGGCACCCACCCACCTGGCATGCAGCCTCTTCATTTCTCAGTGCTCCCTTCCAAAGGACTCACAGCCACACCCAGTGCTGGGAAATGGCCAGGAGGCAGCCCAACCACTGCAGCCAGTGCTGCTCTGTTCACAAGGCCTAAGGACAAGGCAAGAGCTGCCAAATATTCTCCACCTCCTGGCCTGCCCCTGTCCTGAAGACAAGGGGACCCAGGGCAAAGTCCACCTGGACCCCAGCTGCAGCGTGAGCATGAACCTCGCCAGACACCAGACCCAATCACCACAGTTAAGTGAAAGCCTCCAGGTCCAGAGAAAGGGCAGGATCTGTGCCAGAACTTAAACTCTAACCATTTGAGTTCACTCCAATCCTTCTCATACTGCCTGTGCAGCCAAGCGTCCCCCAAACTCAGGTCTATGAAACTGAAATATTTCATGCTGGTTAGAGCTGGCGGGAGCAGGGTGAAGACATATATGCCCCCAATAGCACACGATGAGGTTATTCCCTCAGCCTCATGTCTTCTGGGGAGATGCCTAGCAGCCCCAACAACCCAGCATCCAGGGGAGCAAAGAAACTAAGAAACCCCTGATGGTTCTGGGTAGGTGCTAGGGACAATGACTGAGGAGGATCCATGTTCACAGGAACGCCCCATCCAAGGATGGCACCTGTGCCGAGGCCTCCTCTGGCCAGCCACAGGGGCCAGAAGGACAGAGAGAGGGAGATCAAGCAAAGGGCATAGGTATGACAGGATGTGACCCAGGCTCACAACACACCCATGACCAAGCCAGGTTTCCCAAGGACAGACCTGTAACACGCAGGTGGAAAGAGACCTTCTGGCCTCCGGCCTCGCAGCTGTACTCTCCAGCATCCACCTGGCCCACATGCTGCACCATCAGCTGCCGCCTGCAGCCCTTGGCCTCCACATGTATCCTGGAGCTTGCGCCCAGCTTCTTCCCGTCCTTGAACCACGACACCTCCGTCTTTGCCTGGGCCACCTCGCAGCTTAGCACGGCGCTGGCTCCCGCCTCAGCCTGCACCTCGCTGCGTGCCGGCTGCTCCTTGTCAAATACCGCCTTGGGCTCTGGGAACACACGGGGGACACTGAGTCAGCAATGGTCCAGTGCCCACAGTCTTGACACTGCCAAACCCTGGTCATAGCTTGCAGCAGCATCCCAGGTGAGGAGCCATGGAGACGTCTCCACCTGAGGCTGGGGGAAGAAGACGAGGCCCCAGCCCCTCAGGGATGGGAGAAACCAGGACTCCAGGCAGCCAGCAGAAAGCCTGGGGCCCCACACCAACTGCACAACTTCAGCTACAGAGCCACAGGTCTACAGACGGCCATCAGGAGTAGGACAAGCACGAGCCACGGGGTGACCCTAAGGCACTGTGCACAGCAGTCAGCGTGCTTTTCCACACGCACTGGGAGTACTGACTGCTCAACTCCAGTCACGCCAAAGGAGACTATCACAGTTGGACAAGGGGCACCCAGGGACAAGGGACAGGAGATTCACTGTCACCTGCACAGCGCCGGCCCCACTGCCAAGGGACCCACCTGTGACACGCAGGAGGAAGGAGACCTTCTGGCCCCCGGCCTCGCAGCTGTACTCCCCGGCATCTGCCTCTCTCGCCTGCTGCACCACCAGCTGCCGCCTGCAGCCCTTGGCCTCCAAGTGCACCCTGGAGCTCGCACCCAGCTTCTTCCCGTCCTTGAACCACGTCACCTCCGTCTTTGCCTGGGCCACTTCACAGCTCAGTGTGGCGCTGGCACCCGCCTCGGCCTGCACCTCACTGTGCGCTGGCTGCTCCTTGGCAAACGCGGCCTTGGGC